>CAJNDV010027624.1:12229-27586 GCA_905221635.1 Symbiodinium sp. CCMP2456 | reverse complement strand
TACTACTACTACTACTACTACTCCTACTCCTACTCCTACTACTACTACTACTACTACTACTACTACTACTAGCATTTCTACCACTACCACTACCACTACGACGACGACGACTACTACTACTGTTACTACTGCTCCCAGTACTACTGTTAACCAGAATAGCAATTATGCTACTGGTACTGCTGCTGCTACTACTACTACCACCACGACGACGAGTTCTACGACGACGACAATTACAACCGCTGACTACCGCTAACGCTACCGCTACCACTGCGACTGCTACTACTGCTGCTGCTACTGCTGCTCCTCCTCCTACTACTCCTCCTCTACTGCTACCGCTACTGCCACTCTACTACTACTACTACTACTACTACTACTACTACTCCTGCTACTACTACTACTACTACTACTACTACTACTATACTTCCACTACTAAGACTACGACGACGACGACGACGACGACGACTACTACTACTACTGCTACTAATACCACCACGACGATGATGTCTAGCACCAGGAACGGTGTGGTATTGTTTCGGTACGAATTCACAAGGCTGCCCGAGCTACCCTTCTCAAAGTCTCACACAAGGACCCTTTGCCTGTGGTGCATCGGCCACTGCTTGTCTACGCTGGGACTTCACTGCTGTGCCCACTGATCTCCTACAAGGTGCCCGACTTCATTCCGAAGCGCAGTGCCCAAGATATCCCGACCCTCCACAGAGACCTCAGTGCTTCGCTGTCCTCAGCATGCCACATGCGAGGGAACTTCTCACTGTTGAACAGAGCCGTTGCTGCTTGCATGGAAGTGTCACAACATACCCGAGGTGATGCAGTGGCAGCTTGGAGAATATCTTGAACAAAAGATCGTCGGATCTGGCAGTCTGGCAGGTGCAGTTCAGGTGTTGGGAAGGCTTGTGGTCAGGCTACAGCTCCAGGCTCGAAGCAGGATTTACCATTATCGAACAGGAGCTTGAAGGCCTGACAGCGTTCGGCATTCGCTCAGAGCATCCTGGTAGCGAAGGCACAATCACGCTGGAATTAAAACCCACACAATGCATATTTGCAGATTGCCCATTAAACAAGACAGTGCATAGGTCATGGGTCTACGTAAGGAGAAAGGCCCATGCCCAAGCCATCTTGGACCTATGTGCGGACATCTGCATCCGGGTCCGTCGAAGTCTGTTCCAGATCGATGTTGCAACTCGAGGCTTGGATTCCAAAGGGAGCGCTCCGGGGGGCTGTGTTACTGGAGCCTCGGCTGCCTTCTGAATAGGGTCGGTCAGACTGTCCGGCAGCGGTGCCGGAGACACACCGACATCAACTTCTGACCCGAAGCTCGCACTTGCCTTGTTGCAATTGTTTCCTCTTCACTTTGAAGGAGTTGCTGCAATGGTTTCTTCAATTGCCCAAGCCTACTACACACATTGTCCGTGAAGTTGCAAACCCGGGCGCTTGCAAAGTGTCCGGTAGCCAACCGTAACTTGTAACGAAGACTGCCATGCAAGCTGAGAGGAAGCGTCCTCGACGAACTGATGTCGATCCCCGCGACGATGTCTCTGCCCCCAGGTCGGAAAATTCGACATGCGATCTAAGTAAGTCTAGCCTTTTTTATTTGAACCACTCCGTTTTGCCAGGTCGTCGGCTAGACTCGACGTGAGTCTTTGTCCCATGTTCCTCACCGGGCCAACAACAATGAAAGTATCCTGCGTTAGTGTTAGCCAATATGGCAGACTGCTTTGCCACATTGCTTGGGTGACAGCCTCGTCCGGAGTTCGGCTTGAAGAACTAATGATGCAGAGATACACAGGTGGAGTCGAGCACGAGTAGCTTTGGCAGAAAAGGTGACTACTAAGTAGCTTCAGCATGTGGCGAAACTGCGTTAGCACTTCCTCCCTTCGATTGCACATTGTACAAGATGAGTTGCAGCAAAATCCAGGTAAAGTTGAGAATCCCTCGCGTAAATTACTTCCGTTTCCCGGCTCGTTCCGGAATAGTCGAGGCTCTTCTGATCTGATCCTACAATCAAGCCTCAGTATCATCGACTGACTCGCTTGTGCAAATGTATGTATATGCATGTGCCCGTACAGTATGCATATAATAATAATAATAATAATAATAATACATTTACATACACGTATGTGTATTCAATTGCGTGTGTGTGTGTGTGTGTGGGCGCGTTTCTGCACATGCCGAAAGCATTTCGGGCGAGTAGCTTGATGCTGGCTAACAAGCAGTCCGAAGGAGAGAGAGACAGCTCGGATCTGCTCGGGGGCAATCCTCGACAGAAGCAAGCAAGCAAGCTGGTAGGGGAGAGAGAGAGAGAGAGACAGAGCCCTCAACCTGCATCATACATGCGGGTGGGCCTGTGGCCCGGGGTCCTGACCGACCCCTGCCCGGGAGGGAGAGAGAGAGAGAGAGGTCTAGATATCATAGCGAAATATGCCACACCCGGGACTCGAGGCCCCGTAACTTTTCACGTCCCCTCAAAGCGCCATATCATATGGGGGGCCACAAGGCCGGGGGATCTAAACAGTCCCCCATGCCCAATGAAAGAGAGAGAGGGGGGGCGGGGTTTCTGCTGCTTGGCTGTGTGGAAGCAGAAGAAGAGAAAGAGAGAGAGAGAGAGAGAGAGATAGAGGGAGATGGACCCACAACCCTGTGGAAAGAAAGGGAGATGGACCCTTAAGCCCTGCAGAAAGGAGAGAGAGAGAGAGAGAGAGAGAGAGAGAGAGAGTGTGTGTGTGTGTGTGTATTCTGCACATTTCGTGTTTGCAAAAAGGCAAAGATGGCATCCTAGCGCATGTTTCTGTTGAGAGCATACGCTATTCGTGTTTTCATTATCGTATTCTTTATGGCTTTAGCCCATCGATCAGCTATGCTCGACTTTCACTCCCCGTGGCCCAACACAACGTTGGGGTGGGCCTGGCGCCCGGGGATGCTGACCCATCCCCATGCCCCGGAGGGAGAGAGAGAGAGAGAGAGAGACAGAGAGAGAGAGAGAGAGAGAGAGAGAGAGAGGTGCCCGGGGACGTTGACCCGTCCCCAAGTTTGGGAGAGCGAGAGAGAGATTGGTCAGGGAGCCTGACAAGCTCCTTTGCCCCTGTGGAAGAAGAAGAGAGAGAGAGAGAGAGAGAGAGTGCCTAAAAGGGGAGCAAATCCCCCTCTCCTTCAGACTCGGTCTTTATGTTTACTGTTCGTGCTGCTCTGTTGCCACAGGTCCTGGGGTTTCCCCTCACAATGCTTTTCTGAAGGAGACACTGCGGTACTCAGCAAGTAGGCAACTCCATGCAGACCTGAAAGTGCTATGAGGCGGCCGGGGAGTTTTTCCTGTACTCTACTTCTTAATGTTGTAGCTTGAGCGCAACTTTCTTGTACGGGCCACCTTTGCCTTTCTGTCGCATGCGGATCTCACCATTCGCTCCCCATATGTCGGGGGCGCTTAACGCGCGCGGGTGAGGGGGGCTTGTCTTCCCTTACCCCTAGCCCTGGTGAAAGAAAAGAGAGCGAGAGAGAGAGAGAGAGAGGGAGAGAGAGAGAGAGAGAGAGAGAGAAAAAAGAGAGAAAAGAGAGAGCGAGAGAGAGAGAGAGAGAGAGAGAGAGAGACAGAGAGAGAGAGAGGTGGCGAAAGAAAGAAAGAGAGAGAGAGAGAGGGGGCGGGGGCGGGGGTTCTGCTGCTTGGCTGTGTGGAAGCAGAGGGGGAGAGAGAGAGAGAGAAAGATTTTCCGGGGACTCTTTCTCCGAGCCCCCACAAGGCCCTAATAGCGGCGCGGGGAGTCTCACCAGCTCCTCGAACCCCGGAGAACAGAACAGAGAGAGAGAGAGAGAGTGAGAGAAAGCAAGGGCAACAGGGGGGCAGCAGCCCGCGCCGATCATACCATGAAGGCCACGGAGATCAGAGGATGCGCGGCAAGCGCTTCAAGTCAGCGCTTTTGCGCAGCGAGGCTGGCTCAAACACGAGTCGGACACATGGAAGGGGGTCGCCCACATGGGACCAAGACGAGGAGGAATGGGAGCGGATCCTTGCCGAGGGACCCAAGCCGCGAGAAAAGAAGCCTCCGGTGCAGAGAGGGGGGGCCAGCCAAAGCAGAAGCACATAGGACTGGGCCACGGTCCTCAACTTACACAACCTGCCGAGAAGGTCGCTTACACCTGAGAAGGGACAACGCCTACAAAGGCCCCACCCGACCGCACAACAAGCACAAGCCGCAGCGGGGGCACCAGACCCCAGGAGGAGACGCCAAGGCCCCAGCACGGACACACAGGTACAATCACCAGAAGACGAGCCAGAAGAGACGCCACTGCTCTGGGACGGAGTGTTCCATACTATGACCATATCGCTGGGGTGAGCCGACAAGCCACTTACTTTCCCACCAGAGATCCCAACAGCAGTGGGGGTCGATGTCCACATGCGCAGCTTGCCACATGGAGTTTGGGCCGGGGGCACAATGGTGACAGACTCGAGACGCAGCCCGGAATACAGACGGGGGCCCGGGATACTGCAGAGCCCGACTTCGCCGACGACAAGGAGGAGCCCAACCGACAGGATACATGAGCGTGGGCACAGCCTTTGTCCTCTTTCCGTGGGGGAACGTCCGGAAGGGCGTGCCGCGCAAGTGGCTGCTACATATCACAGCAGTGCAGTCGCACCCAGACGAGGAAGCTGGAGCACACGCCGCAGAGAATCTGGGAACTGGGGACCCTCCCCCCAAAGCTGGCCTTGCAGTACTACTATGATTGGGGCAACATGCAGAATACGGGGGCCATTCAGGCGCACGGCTACCATGGCACCTTCGCACTGGGAGCTCATGGCCCTTGTTCCGCCGCCGGACAGGCCAAGATGGCCGGCCAGGAATCCCACCTTCCCGGTGGACAGTCAGCAAAGGGGGGAAATCTCCGGGGATCCAGCGCCTCCTCCGGACGACACGCAGGGGGGAGCAGAGGACGAAGATGCAGACCAACATGACGCCACCAACCTCATGCAGCAAACTCAGTTGCCTCTTCCAGCCATGGCCCGGATGGGACAGCTGCGCCGACGTGGGGGAGAACACGGCTCAGCAACGCAGCAGCTATGGTCCGCCGCTGGCTCCGAGAACTTGCCGCGTACATCCGGACCTATCCCATGGGGGGCGAGATCCCGCTCATGCTGGAACAAGCAATGGAAGCGGTTGGCCGATGCAGAGAGCCCATCGACCGCTACCAAGACGACGGATGTGTGGGGGGACCAGGGCCGGTAAAGAAGAGAAGGGTGATTAACTACCTCTCGGTGGCGCGCATGCGACTGCAAGACATGACGGACGAGGACGCCATGATGAACGACCCGGGGCAACACGTGATCTATGAGGGGCTCCAGAGAGCGCTGACAGACCTTGACATGGGGGAGATTCTCTTCCAACGAGCCACTACAGGCCAGTGGGGCCATCAGGTCCAGCAAGGGTTGGAGGGGATCCACCAAGCCCAGCGAGCAGTACAAAACGCCATGGGGGAGGCCAGCATGGGGGACATCGACTGGCTGGTTTCAGGTCGGGGAGACGCAGTGGCTATTCTCCTTGAAGATGCTGAGAGCCTTCTGGAAGAAGAAGGCCAACTGGACTTCGTCCACCCGTCTGATGTGGCAGCCATGGACGAAGGAGCCGAAGAGTTCCCTCCGATCAGAGGGGGGACACCTGAACAGCAGCTGGCTGGCCTCCTTCGAGATATTCGTGCAGTCATGAATTTCGTCACGGCTGGGGGAACGCAAGTCACGGCGTTGTTGGCCGCAGTGCTGTCGGCCCAGCAGCGCAATGTGGGGGAAAGCATACATGTCGAGACGCAGTCCACAGACGAAGGGGACGCTGCTGTGTTGCGGCCAGGCCCTGTCACTGCTGAACCGAACGAGGGGACCAAGTGGGTTCCGCCACTGCATGCAGCGCAATGGTCTGGGGGAAACGACAGTCAAGTGGACGCACCGCTCTCACCCACGGACGCTGATCTGGTGCAAGCCCTTGAAGAGTTTGAACGCAGAGAACAAGAAGACGCCGTGGAAGCAACCCGGATGGGGAACTCAACCGCATCCAGACCTGAGGGGGGCCACAGTGAAGACGATAGCCCAGCAAGCCACCGTAGGAGGCGGATGCATGCAGGCATGCCAGATTTATGACCATGGATGTACCTTTTAGGATTGTTTTGACAGTTGGGGGACATGCTGCATGTGCTCGCGTGAACATGTCTCGGCCAGGCCCTCAGATCGTTGTCGTGATGTCAGTACTGATTGTCGTTGCAGTGTCTATGATGCCAACATGTGGGAAGCCGTGACATGCATGCAGTGAGCTGACAGAGAGTGGTATGCAGTTGGGGGTCACCTATCATTTCCAGCTGCTAAACAGTGTTTGATTACGTTGGGGGGACAACAAGGAGCCTTCATGATGATGTCAGCATTGAACAGTTACCCTTGACGCGCTTGCCGGTACACCGAGAAAATTCTCGGCACCCTTATGCTGGGGGGCCGGGGGCTCGACAACAACCTGATGGTAGGCTAAGTGTGTACTCGAGTGATGTTGTACACGTAGATTTGCTGTCGTGTTTGCAGACGAGCCGCCCAGCTTCACCGAAGAGTTGTGTTTGAACAACAAACCACGTATCGGGGGACCAGTACCGGTGAGGGCCCGATGAGGCCGGGGGTTTAGCTTAGTCATAGGGGGGTTTCTGCTCGAAAACCCACGGCCAGCATCGAACTTAGGGTTCACACTGTAACCGAACAACCAGTGCGCGCGCGGAGTGCGGTGCCTGCCGTGCTCTTGACTGTGTGGAAGAAGAGAAAGCAAGATTGCGCAGGGTGCGCACGCGCGCAGAGAGGGGGTGCATGACTATGTGGAAGAAGAGAAAGCAAGTGCTGCATCGTTGTTTGGGGGTCTGTTCCACCGCATCGGGGGGGGGAGATGCGGGGTTAACTCGAAGCTGTGCACTGGGGGGAGGCTTTTCAGCGGTGCTGGAGTCGCATATCCGCCGCGGTTCCTGTCGCCCGAGATTTCTTGCGTCCTCCGGAACCCGACCGCGGCCATTCCAGAGGTGCAGTGCAGGGGGAAGGAGCACACTACATCCCTGTGGACCACGTGGTGATCTTGGAGAAGACCGCGAAGATTGCCCCGCTCTATGGCGAACTCCCCTGCAAACCCCCGCTGAGGGGGAAAGGAACCTCCCGGCACATGCCCCAGATTTTCAGCCACCTTGGGAGAAGAACAGGGGGGAGACGTGAGATGGTGCGCTCAACGCAAGCAGCACAGACAACAAGGCCGCCGAGCCGGGGGACAGCGGATGATGGCCGGAAACAACACGAGGGACGAGGATTCAGTGAGCGTAACGACCTGTGACTTTTTCCTTCCGAAGCAGTGTTAAAAACACAAATTCGTGTCTGCAAGTTTGCATGGGGTGTGGGGAAGATGCACCTACTCACTCAAGCCCGAATCCTGCCGGGCCGCCGCGCCGCTGAACCATTGACTGCCGCACAGGGGCCTGAGGCCCGTACTCTTACCTGGACCATCGTTTGATACACTTATTTGCGCTCGAATTGGCTCAGATTATGTTTGCGCCCGTTTGCGCGTTTATGCGCTCGATTGGCGGGTTTATGCGCTCGTTTTGCGGGTTGGGTTGTGTCGGTATGCGGCATTATGTGCCCGTATGCGGCGCTATGCGCTCGTTTGCGTTTCGAGCATTAATTTGTGTATCAAAAGATGCTCCAGGTACTGTTTTTGATGCCAAACACTCTGCGCAGTCGAGAAACCCTAGTTTTAAAGACACTTCCGAAAGATTCCGAAAGCGTATTCGTCACTGCATGTGTGAGTGTTACCAGTGTTGCCTCACTGATGCTTCCAACAGCCCACCTGGGCGAGCCAACAGGGGGACCTGCAACGTCATTCAGTTTTGCACATTTATATGGTGTTCTGTGTTGCTCTACGCAGGCAGGCGCCCACGTACTGATTTCGGACTCTAGTAAATGGGGGTTTCTTTGTTGTGGTGGGCTCTGCACCACCCTTAGCTGAGGCTTTGGTTGGCCTGAATTGGAGTACGCAACACGTGTAACACAAGGACTTCTTGTCACGATTAGTGCTGTGCGGCGGGGCCTGTGGTGGTAGCCTTGAAGTACGCAACACGTGTAAAACAAGGACCTCTTGTCACGATTAACAGGTAACTCCACTGCTGCTACGTGGGATTTTAAGAGCATTTGTTCTGATCTTCTCCACCACCACTCATGTTTATATTTTAATTACATCTAATTACTATATGGTCGTGCGGCCCGCATCCGCCGTTCTTGAAGTTCTTATGTGTTGCTCTTTATCTTCACCATTGTACCATCAAAAGAATAATTACGCTGCAACCAGGGATCTCCCTGTGTCTGCGGCCACGGGAGGCTCCTACCGATATAAACCGCGGTCAGACCATGAGCCTGTTTTCTTCACAGTTCATTTGGAGTGCCAGGCAATTGCGGGGCGACTGCCATGCCATCGCTGACGCAACCTTTCCAACATCAGCGGATCCGCGCACGAACACCGCGGCAGTGGCCACGCAAGGCGATGACTGAGCCGGCCAACCGCTCCCTGAAGTGCCGAGAAAGCCTCGCGCTCAAAAAGCTCCGCAGAAAGACGAGGGGGTTGGTTGCTGGACGCGAGTGCCGAGCAGCCGATGCTGGACCACATCAACTTCAACCTGGCATGCAGACCAGGAGCCCGTGCCAGTTCACCCTAGATGATCAATGCCAAGCAGCCGACAAGATGCAGGACTCCGACTGGTAGCAGGGGGCCACCTCTACAGATCAGATGTCACTATGGAAGGGGTTAAACCGGCACAGACGACTTCGTTTCGTCGTGCCAGAGGACCACCGCGAGAACCCGCCGAAGCCCATAAGCTCAGCAACTCCACCCAACAACAAATCGTCGGAGATGGCCTACGGAGCTACCCGGTGGAATACATTGACAACAGGCCGGAGTACCTGAGAGGAGATATTCCCTTCCAACGAATGTTCAGGACATGACAGCCAGGGCATTGGGCACTTCGCCAGACGCCGACGTCAACCATAACAACGACGACGAGGGGGACCTCCTTTTTCACCAACCTCGACATCTTCTAC
Source organism: Symbiodinium sp. CCMP2456 (assembly GCA_905221635.1). NCBI lineage: Eukaryota > Dinophyceae > Suessiales > Symbiodiniaceae > Symbiodinium > Symbiodinium sp. CCMP2456. Next base: position 18,489 of record CAJNDV010027624.1, on the reverse strand, counting down.
CCGCCTCTACAGACCAGCAGGACTCCAGCGCGGGCTCATGAACCCCCTCGCAACACTGGCACTGGACCGCCTCCGAAACCACCGCTTGTTGACTTCGACAGCTACGCGCAGGATGTTGGAGCCGGGCCTAGATGGACTGTCGCGGGCCATGATGCAGGCAGGCGGAGCTGGCTGGAGGGGGCGACCCCTGCAACTTTGCCGCCGACACTGCCTTTGCGCGACAGGGGTAATGCTCACACTTAATGGCTCCTATATTCGCCACCCGCCCCGCAGCGACATTGAGCCCGCGGTTGTAATAGTAGCTTGGATTCGCCAGGACCCCTCGCTTTTGGCCTGTCACCATCGACGATAGTCCCGCCAGCTATGTGAAGGGGGAGATCCCTCGGACCAAAAAGGATGACTTGTTGGCTTGAGTGGAGAGGAGAGGATATGCGGTGGGTCAGGAGAGCCAAATTCGCTGATGATGTTCGACAGCTATAGGGGATTCTCAACAGTACCCAGCTGGGGGTATTGACGACACAGCGACCCCAACGACGACCACGACAACAGCGACAAGATGATGCCCAACCTGGCAACTGGAGCACGCCCCTACTACGACGCCCACTTCGATTTTGCCTACGACCAATACTGCTCCACAACAACCTCAACAACCTCAACCTCACAGCGACCACGACAACCGCCGCCGCCACGAGCCGTCCCGCCACAGACACAAGCCAAAGCGCGACCTCCTCTTCCACCCAGAGCAGCTACCATCATGTTGGACTCCGAGACTAGCCGGCCGGGCTCGGGTGAACTAACCAGGGAGCCAAGCTCCCTCGTCCAAGTCCTCTCGCAACTTCCTGCACTCCATGCGCTACCACCAGGCAGCGCGCTGCCTCCTCACTGATGCAACGACAGCAACCGCAGCGACCGCCCGAACATGACGTGCCTCGACAGCCACCTCAGCTACCCCAACCGGAAGCCGAACCTAAAGTACCTGAGGGAGAGCCCTTCCTCAACAGCAGCGTTACAATAGCGGAGTATACAGTTGCGAATGTGCTCCAAGTTTTACACCAACCGAGCGAAAGAGTCACCGACATCGCGTACAAGGCCTGCTTCTATGTCAACAAATTGCAGACTCTTGCCGAAGCGAACGGAGAAGGCGCGCCACCAGCCGCCAGCCGGGGATCACGGCAACAAGCACGGCCGCCCTCGACCCGACTTCCGTGGTTTTCCTCCTACAGAACCCCTTCATTGAAGGGGAGGCGACCATAGAGCACATGCACGCAGAACTTCCTCGCCGACACCTCGCTCGAGGAATTCAGAGAGCCGAAGCCATGCTCAAGAATGCCAAAACGATGATGTCGCGCTGGGGGAGAGACCCCACAGCCCTGGCACCGAAGCTGGGGTAGACAGTGTTCGCAACGCCCTTCAATCGCTGGACTGGGCTCACCTGGCTATCACGGAGGGCTCAGTGCTACAAAGTCCAAGTTTGCAGCCGACCAGGACAAGGGGAGCCCATCCCCTAAAACGAGAAGACTTACGCAGCTAGTGGCAGTGCCCAACCTGCCCACTTCGTGGACGTGGACCACGGGGCAGATGCTCAACAAGTTCCTCTACGTCGACAACGACAAAGCCTGGCGAGCTATGCCAACCAGGGGAGTCTACCCCCTATTAAATACTACAAGCCCAGCGACTGCTAGAACGTGTCCTACCTTTCCTGGACCAGCAAACGTTAACGGCGGCGGTTGTGCACGAACCCCACAACCATCTTTTCGTATGGACCACGGCCTTATGGGCAACACCCATCGTCCTAGCCAATGACTCCGCCCTCCCGACGCAAGCTGATGCCGACATTAGGAGTCTGGCGCACAAAGAGAAGTGGATGCAGCGTCGGAAGCCAGCACCGTGCCATTCGGAAAGCCAACGTCGCAAGCGGGGAGACGTTGCCCAGCCTAGACGAACCTTTGTGGCGCTCAGCAGAGGAGGCAGTCACAGACGCAGACGCATGCACGCGGTTTTCGACCCGAATGATGACGACGATCTCAGCAGCGGGGATGCGGACGACTGAGAGCATACAACGAGCGCAACTGAGGCACAGAATGGAGTGCCAAGGGGACCAACCCCTAAGAGCAAACCCCTGCCGAGAGCTGTGAGCCCAAAGTTTTTCCGGGTGTTTGTCGATGTCCCTTTGACTGCCAGCCCGAGAGGCTCTCAGCAGTGGAAACACAAAGAACAGCGCGTGGAGGGTAGGGTAGGACTTTCAACCCAAAGCGGGCCAGGCGAGCTGAACTAGTGTAAGTAGTTGATGTTTGTACTGTGATCTTCTACTGCAGCGGTCCCACGCGTGTGTTGTTGTGCTGCCCTCGTTAAAATCGCCGCTCAACCCGAACGACGAACCGGACCTCTTTTTTCATGCCCTTGAAGGGAATGCACCCCCTTCCCCCATGTGGAAACAGCATTTATCGAAGTCGAGGGCTTGAATAGTGTGGCAATCGTTTCGGGACTTGAATAGTGTTGCAATCGTTTCGTAATCATGTTGTCTACGGTGTTTGAATCAGGTGCCTTGACCGTATCTGTTCGAGCAATGCTTCGGATCTGTGACTTGTCTATGACCCTCTGAAAGAACTCAGATCCCGTGTTTGCAATGGCATGCTGCTGTTACTACAGGCTCTACTTGTTGCCGGTTTTCCTGATCATTTTTGCCGAATGTGAAGCCCTCATGCTGACTCGGGGGCGGGACCCCAGTAGCGAAGACTCGCACCGTTGGATGATTCGTACTTGGCCTGAGTTACTGAATCGAGTTTTGTATTGTGATCCGGAGTGTTTCTTCTGTCCTTTTTGCGCGAGCTTTCCATCCTTTGTGCATGTTTTCTAATGCTCTTGGCGCCCGCAACAGGCGGGGGCGCACATGCGCGAAGGGTAGGGGGCAACCCCTGCACCAGAGCCCTGGCGAAAGAAAGAGAGAGAGCGCGCGTGGGAGAAGAAGAAAGAGGGAGCGAGAGCGAGAGCGAGAGCGAGAGCGAGAGCGAGAGCGAGAGCGAGAGCGAGCGTGCTGGATTTTGGTGCTAGCTGGTAGCATTGATGACAACAGGGGCGAGCCCTTGGTCTTCGTGCATGGCTTGGGAGTGGGCCTGGCCGCAGTCTCAGCAAGTATCCTTGTGCCGCAGGTGGATGGCTTTGATGGTTCGGAGCAGCTTGGGGTCCCCACGGAAAAAGCCATGTCTAACAGATTCAAAGCAGGGAGAAAATCATGGATCTATTTGGTCGCATCAAATACCTCAAAGCTTCGGAGCCACGGCACTCAAACACGCCCTTGGTCACGGTCTGCCTGTCTGTTTGTTGTTGAGTCGTAACGTGTTTGTGTGTGCAGTGTTTCCCCGCTTTCAGACTGCCGTTGCATGCTGCCTTGTGGTCTTCCTCGAACACCCCTCCAAGACCCGGGCCCATGAGTGTTGAGCAAAGGTGCCCTATTTCCTGTTCATCTACCGTTTGTCCCAGCGGCACAGTGGCGCACCTGCACAGAGGTTTAATTAAGTTCTTCAACACAGCCTTTGGCTTAGTTAAGTCCTCAATGACCGGAGATGTTGCAGTGCATTGCTGTGATGCTCACAGCCTCTCAGAGGTGGTCGACTTCCGAGTCGAGAGCCCCGAATTACTGCTGACAAGTAACGTGGACAACGTAAGAACCAAGAAGCCTGCACCAACGTTTCAGGAAAGCCAGCCGCCCCGGCATCAAGCCTACCAAGCCCATGTCGCTCTCAGGCGGCGAGCTTTTCGTGCCAGAGCTCCTCGGCGTGTGGCTATGTTTTGCAGGTTTCAGGATGGCGGATGAAGCTACCGGCAGCTACTGGTATATTCGACGACAACCGTTCAACCGAAAGAAACTCTAGACACCCAACTTCGTGCGACAACTCCCAACAGCCTTGCTGGAGGAACCCTTTTGCCCAAGTCGAGTCCGTGTCATGATGTGGGTTCCAGGTATTGAGCCGCGACACCACAGATGAAACAAAGTTAATGGTAAATTGCAAGAAAAACACGAGACATTCCGAGCAGATCGCGAGGTTTCCTTTCCTGGCCATGGCGCCCTGGGAGTCTGTTCCCTCCGCGCGTGAAGTTGTAGCACAGCTCCAGGTCGATTCGACTGATTATGTTCCGGGGTTTGGGATTCTCAGGGCCTCCGTTTAGGGAAGCGGAGACGCATACAAGTTTGTGCAGTTCTCCGAGTCTGCTTGGGACAAAGTAAGTGAAAGGCGCCGTTTCGGATGATTTTGGAAAGTGTGTCATTACCTGTGTAACATACCACCCTGGGCCTTCAGATCGATGTTTCCGTTATTGGTCGCTCACTCTCTTCCATCGATAGGATTGCCGACTGCTGCTTTCAACAAGCAGCAGCTAGATACTTCGACATAAACAGATTAGAATTTTACTTCTAGGTTCTGGCCTGATCCACGCATGCCACCAAGACCGACCACACAAAGACCGGTTCACTGGCCCTCACTGGTGATACGCTAGCTGTGGGGAAGTCATGAATTGGGTAGCATATCTAGATCGATACCGGGCAAACAACCTCGGATCTCTCCACCGGAGAAGAATGCACCTGTGCGTTGTGCGCCATTGTCTTGATTTTGACTCCGTCTCGACGATCAGCAGCTGTTGTTCACTCGCAAAACGTACTTACAAGCCCGCTTGGAGAAGCTGCGGCCATACGAGTGCATACTTAAAAAGGTAAAGTTCGAACGTCGTTGAAAAGACTTCGGAGGACATGCTTGCCGCGCACGGCCACCGTGCGGCCCACTGGCACGGGCACTCCTTCGGATGTGTCGTCATCGGTTGGGCCTCGGCCTCGGCCTTTGACACGCAGAGCAGAGCCGGCTACGCCGGCTACAAAGCCATCGCAAGCCTCCGGCCCATGAATCTGTAAGGCTCGATTGCTATGCAACTGTAGAGTTGATGTCGACTATGCTAGCTTGAGGTCATGAAGATGTCACCGAGTTCTGTGGTCTATGCGACTTTGATACTTGGTTGACCATGCTTGAAGCTCCGAGCACCAACACATTTTTAGCTTTGCGGCCTCTTTCTTGCAGCAGCTTGGAGCAGGCTTGCCTGTGCTTGTGCGGAGGCCCACAGTGCGCTGCCAGCACTGTGTTTCTAGCACTTTGTTGCGTGTCGGGCCGTCCCAACCCAGCGTGCAAGCAGAAGGCTGGGAGAGGCAAAGGCTTTCTGCTGTACTCCATACTAAACACAGTCAGAAGGTGGACGGTATTGGTATGGCCGTGTTATAGCGACGTGCACTTCAGCGATCATCCGACCAAAGACCTGCGCATGCTACGAGGCATCTGAGAATCCGGGAGTCTCGATTTGGCTGGACCTGGACCTAAAGCCTCAAGCCTTGCGAACCCGGACATTCAAGTCAAGAGCAAAGCACCGCACTGCAAACCGGCCATCCGCATTGCCTCCGGCAAGGATGGAGCCCGCACAGTTTTTGGTCATCAAGGCAGAAGCCCTCACAAAGCTGCCTGATCAAGAAGGTTGGGCTTTGAGACAGGACCTGGAATTAGTTTGTCCTTGGCTTCTAAACGGCACAAGGATTCTCTTGTGGGAAAACGGGTGGGTGAAGCTTCGGCAAGTTTGAAGGTAGGCCCGTAGTTGCACCAGATCCGACAGGTGTGGCATATTTTTTTGTCACAGGACTCATCCTACATTAGACATGAACATGAATTTGCAACTTTGCGCGGACTTTGCACTGTCACACTGAGGGTTCTTTGGGGCCATGCCGCGTGGCTCGGCTTGCAATGCGAAAATGAGTCCGCCCGCCGCCGCGAAAATGCAATGACGGGTCGACGCACGGTGTTGGAGAACTGACACCGCTTAGCTCGTGGACACATCCGGAAAGCCCAACATGCCCCAACAGTCCGAACCTTTTGTTGTTGCAGCTTGGGGAGGGGGCTTTCGAGGGTGTAGATCGCTTGTGGAGATTGTTTCATGCACATTCCCTGACATTTGAATCCTGGCTGAAGCTGTGATTCCCAAAGGATCTTACGCCGCTCCTCCGTGCTTTGCCTTTGCCGGCTGAGGACTTCCTTCGAGATATTGATCCGGTACTTTGCATTCCGTGGCTCTGCACAATCTGATCTTCAAGGAAGTTAGGGCCTTCAAAGAGGGCTGCATGCGATTCTGAGTGCCACACTCTGCAGGTGCAATGGTCTGTTTGGTTTGTCATTCGGCGCGATTCCGCACTTTCATCTAGCCCCCCCCCACATACATATATATATATATAT
>CAJNDV010027613.1:33494-46572 GCA_905221635.1 Symbiodinium sp. CCMP2456 | reverse complement strand
CCTAAACCCAAAGCCCAAAACCCCAAGCCGTCTCGAAGGCCAGGGTCGACACATTCGGCTTTGCCATGAAGGTCCCGTCGTGGGGATCACCGGCCACCTAGGGTTTAGGGTTTAGGGTTTAGGGTTTAGGGTTTAAACCCTAAACCCTAAACCTTTTTCGGTGTGGTGGGGCCACGATCTCCTCTTCGGCCGGTGGCGCTGCGATCTCCCTGAAGACGAAGAGACCGGGTTTAGGGTTGAAGGGTTTAGGGTTTAGGGTTGAAGGGTTTAGGGTTTAGGGTTGAAGGGTTTAGGGTTCAGGGTTTAGGGTTTGAGGGAGAGACTTGCTCTGGGTCTTTGAAGAGAAGCACGGTTGCCACCAGGGGGTTTAGGGTTTATAAGGTAATCGCACAGCACCTCAAAGCCGTAAGCCCCAGACCTCGAACACGAAGGGCCCTAAAACCCGGAAGCACCCAAACCCTAAACCTGTACAGTGCAAGCTTGTTGCGCCTAAACCCTTGTTGAACCCTGAAAGCTGTCTCCTGGCCAGGGCTATCTCGAGCCTACGTCTCTGTGAAAGCCGAACTGCTTTCTGCGATGTCTCCTGTTTGCCTAAAAATGTGTGGGGGCAGTATGTCGAGAAGATCATGCCTATTCCTAAGTAACCCTAAACCCTAAATTCTAAACTCCAAATGTTCTAGGAGTTTCAAGGAATGCGTCAAAAGTGACCATAGCCCTTAACCCTAGTTTTGGATCACACAAGCAAGCCCTACCTATAAACCTTAAGCGCTACACGTTAAACCCCCTACGGAATACGTAGCATAATTCGGGTACATGGCGGTCCTGCAGGATTGTGCCCACCATTCGTATCCCGATTGCAAAGCCTATCCCCAAACCCTGCCAGAACCCTGCAAGGTACCCTCCACAGAGAGGCCCCATAGTCCGTAAAATAGGGGCCTTAATAATTAGACTAGGGCTTTGGGGCCCAGTATACTACGTTTACAATAAGGAAACCTCAATATAGTATAGGTAATTTTTTTAACCCTAAACCCTAAACTCTGAACCCTAAATGCCCTAGGTTCTAAACCCTAAAGCTTACTGTTTGCCCGAAACCGCCATGGTGCTATGCCGGCTGAGGGAGACTATACTTTCGCTGTGTGCAATCTGGTGCCCTTCGGTCGTCAGTGGGAGCTGTGTGTTTTTGGGATGTTGTCTAGAGTACTTGATCGTAAACCCGAAAATCTAATCCTAAACCCTAAACCCCTAAACCCCTAAACCCGCAACCCTAACCCTAAACCCGAAACCCCTAAACCCCTAAACCCCTAAACCCCTAAACCCTAAAACCACGAAGATTAGAGCCCCATGAAGATTCTATACCGGTTCTATGCGGAGCGTATATGACAGGTTGTTGTTGCAAGGGGGTCTTTGGATGCGTGGTTTCAGGCTCAGGGGTTGAGAACTTGCGGAGTATATGATCCCTGAGGCTCCATGTACCCATATAGTAGATACTTAGGCCTTAAAGTACCTATATAGGGGCCCCTTTCAGGCCTAAGTATCTACTATAAAGGTACATGGAGCCTTAGGGGATGTAGGGTGCTTATCACGGGGCTCTCCATAGTCTGCACTGACAAACACAAAACAGGAGCCCCGGGTACATTCAGGAACATCCCTAGTTTAAACCTGAGCGCCTGAAGGGTTGGGGTTGACGACACGTGGAGTGTAGGGGTTAAGGGTTCACCTCAAACTACCAAAGCCCACTTTTTTGTAGGGTCCCTATAAATTCCTTCAGGGCTCATAAGAAAAACCTACAGAAAAAGTGGGCTGTGGTAGTTCAAGGTAGGGTTTTTCAGGATTGTGTTATTGTAGGGGTTCAGGTTTTACGCTCCAAGGGGTCGGATCTTCTGGGTTTTTGGTTTAGGTTTAGGGTTGAGGGTGTTCAGGGTTTAGGGTTCAGCGTGGTTAGGGTTCAGGGCTTAGGGTTTAAGGTTTAGGGTTCAGGGTTTAGGGTTGCGCGTGTTTTCTGGACCTTTCATACAGAGTTTCTGAAGTTCAAGCTATGTAGGCTCCCTACGCTCTCATGTCTGGAATTCTGGCAGGACTTCCGTTCATCTTTTTTCCGGTGTTGGGGCATGCTGAGGGATCATCGTTGCAGTGAAAGGCCATGGTGGTAGGTCCCTTAGTGGGCGTTCTGGTTGAAGCAAGTCCTGTATTGAGGGGTTCCAGATTCCTGTTACCTCGATGAAGGCAAAGGCAGCCGATGGCTGGATCCGGCATGGTCACCATTCCTAAACCCTAAACCCTAAACCCTAAACCCTAAACCCTAAACCCTGAAACCTAACACACTCGGCCCCGAACCCCTCAACCGCATGTTCCGAAGCCTTGAACCCTAGATCCTGAATGAGCCCCCCACGCCGGGTTTAGGGTCTAGGGTTTAGGGTTTAGGGCTATTGGGTTTAGGGTTTAGGGTTTAGGGTTTAGGGTTTAGGGACTTAATTCAGGAATTTGAATATTCACTCAAGCTATGGGTTTCACATCTGGGGGTTTCCGAAAATAGGGGACCCTAATATAGTACCCTAAATAATGGGATCCTTATTATAAGGACCCCCCAAAATAAGGTACCCTAATTTTTGGAAACTCCCATCTGACGTTGGGTATACCTCCTTACTGAAAGTGCTTAGGAAGTCTCCGGCCAGACCTTTAACTGTATCGAACCCCTGATTGAGGTCCGCTCCCTTTGAAGTCGCTCCTGGCAATCTAAACCCTAAATTAAGTTGCCCCCTTAACCCTAAAAGACTAAAATTAAGTTGCCCCCTTGAACCCTAAACCCTAAATTAAGTTGCCCCCTAAACCCTAAACCCTAAACCCTAAATTAAGTTGCCCCCTAAACCCCCAAACCCTAAACCCAAAAATTAAGTTGCCCCCTAAACCCCCAAACCCTAAACGCCCTAAGTTAAGTTGCCCCCTTAACCCTAAACCCTGAAGTAACTTGCGTCCTTAACCCCAACCCTTCAAGTTGCCGGAGTAGCCTGGCCCTGCCGACTTTCACCGTTGAAAATAAAAATCTCTGCCGCTGATGCATTGGCGAATTTTGGACCCTAAAGCCTAAACCCTAAACCCTAAACCCTAAACCCTAACCCCTAAACCCGAAACCCTAAACCAAACCGAGTTTAGGGCCAGGTCCAGGGCTCCTGGGAGGGTTCTACAAGGATTCTCTAAGGGATCGGAAAGGACCGAACGCTTATGTTTAGGGTTTAGGGTTTAGGGTTTAGGGTTTAGGGTCAATGTTTAGGTCCGGAGCAATTATTAATAAGATCTCCTTGGATGCCCTGTGTAACTATGCTACTACGTACCCCAGACCCTGTTCTAAATATTAAGCCCTAAGGGTCCATGTACCCAAATAGTAGACACTTTGGCCCCAAAGTACCCAAATACGGACTACTTTAAGGCCAAGGTATATACTATTTGGGTACATGGACCCTCAGGGTTCAGGCGCACCTATAGTGTCTCGGGCATGAGCCCAGGTCTTGGCTAGCGAAGCAAGTCATGCCTGCAGACTTTTAGCCTTGCGATGCTCATGAGGGTGATGGCAGACACAGTACAGCGAATCCCAGAAAGTTGGAACATGGGTTTAGGAGGATTAGTGTTAGGATTCCCTTTACTGTGACTTAAGGGCATGAGGATAGTGATGTTCTAACTTTCTGGCTTCTACTATAGGCGTCAAGGCAAAGACGGTGTTACGCGCATGGTGACGATCACGATTATGCCGATGTTCCGTCTCGCCATCAAGCTAGAAACCCTGTACCTCCAAAGCCTAAGTCCCTAAAGCAATGGGTCCAAGTACCCATGATTTAAGGACTTTGGGGCTTTTTGGGGTACCTGAAACCAAAAATAAGGACTACTTGGACCCTTAGGGATAATTAACACCCCAAGCCTCCAGACCGTTAATCTTGATGTTGAGATCCTGCGTTCTTGACTCCAAGCCAAATCCGAAACACACAATATCCGTAGTGTCTTTTGGACTGATATAGGGGTCGAAACACTACCAAGATTAACCTTAACAATCTTACCACGTTAGGGTTTAGTTTTACAGTTACATGGTTCGCGCACAACTAGCCTGTAACCCTACATCCTGCACGGAAACGCAGAGGGCTGCGCGACGAATCCTGACATCGATCATGTAAACCTGGTTGTTTGCGGCCTGGAGTGGGAAGCCCAAGAGCCAACAATGTGTCAGCACCTGATTTTCCATTCGCCTGCTTCTGGGGAAGCTCCAACAGCTCAGCAGCCTTTCGCCGAAGCTCACGACTCTATGCAAGGGAGTCGAGGGGTAGGGGCAGCTTGAATCAGGATTGACTAGGTCGTTGGACGTTAAGCAGGGCTTACTCCTTCCTCAAAGCAGATCATCAAATTTGACGCTCCCTGACTTTGTCTTCGATCGGGCTTGTCCGTCATTTTCGTATCATCTATCACGATCACCTATCACTGCAGCTGCAGTCCTTCTTGTTGCTGTTCTTCCCATCCTTCCGCACTTCCTCGTCGTTCTCGTCATCACCGTCGGTCGTGGTCGTGTTGGTGGTGTCGGTGATGACGATAATGAAGAAGATGACGATGATGTTGATGCTGGTTTTGCATCATTATGATGACAGTGCTGATGAACCTAGCTGTCGAGATCATCATCGCCCTCATACACATTGTCAAGAACTGCACCTTCGTCACCAGTCGGTTCCATGTCCACCATGGCTTCCACCGATCGTAATACTTGACCCGCTGGCGATCACCATCGCCACACCACGAGTCGGTACTCTAGTGCTCGTCTTCTGCCGGCATCACCATCACCACCGTCATCACCGTTGTCATAATCATCTTTACCATCATCACCATCATCATGATCATGTGGGTGGTTGTCAAAATTATGGTCCCTTTTTGGGTCCTTATTATAGTACGGCACCTATTATTTAGGGTACCCCAAAAGGGACCATAATTTTGACAACCACCCATGTGAATTGCAATAGCATGACTCAGGGCCTTCACCCTATGACTCAGGGCCTTCACCCTGTGTGTGTCAGCTGGATCATAGTTGCTATCAGAAGCTAAACCCTAAACCCTAAACCCTAAACCTCATCATTTCCAACAGAGCCCACCATCCCTGAATGAAAGGTACCTGTAGCCGATACAACCTACCTTCCCAGGGTCCCTTGTTATGGCTTCTATATGTGGGTGGTTGTCAAAATTATGGTCCCTTTTTGGGTCCTTATTATAATACGGCACCTATTATTTAGGGTACCCCAAAAGGGACCATAATTTGGACAACTACCCATGTTACTCCTTAAAAGGAGAAGGCATTCTTGGGCCACAGGTAGGTTTTAGGGCTTTGGGTGTAGGGTTCTGTAGGGGTTTCTGTCATGGTTCTGAAAGGGTCAGGATCTGGGTATACATGACTAGTTTCCGCAACGCATCATCATCATCATCATCATCACCATCATCATCATCGTCATCACCGTCATCATCATCATCACTGCCATCATCCAGGCTATCATCGCTGTCATCATGACGGCCATCATGAGAAGAATGTTCAACATGATCATCTGCATCGTTTTTTACTAGCTACTTCATCTCGCTAGTGTCACCGTAAGTCGCTGTATCTCACATGATTGAAACTTCCTGAAGACTTGTAGAAGAGTGGTACCTATTGCAGCATACCTTATTTTGAAAGCAACACCTGACACTCCTAGACACCGATACCCTAGATGATACTAAAAACGCTTGAGGCCCTAAACCCTAATCCTTTAGACCCTAAACCCGATAGTTGGGTAACATGTTGCATTCTTTTTTGGCACGGGTGGGGGGGGTTTCTTAAACCCAAGTAGGAATAATAAATCAATTTTTGAGTACTATATCCCAACTATGGACTAGTAATAATACAGGAATAATAAACCAAATTTTGAGTACTGTATCCCAACCATATAGCTATAATACCTTAGAAACCCCTAGCTCCTAGAGCTGGCACTGGCTGTTTTCTTTTTGCGCCTGGAGCCTCCTCAGCTGTGTTGGGAGTTTCTGAAAGTCAAGTTGTCGATGTACAGGGTTTAGGTTTCAGAGTTTAGGGTTTAGGGCTTGCAGGGTTTAAGGTTTAGGGTTAATACAGTGTAGGGTTTAAGGGTTTAGGGTTAACACTCGCAGGTTTGCAGCATGGGTTAGTACCTCAGGGATTGTACAACTTATCAATCTTGTCCAAATGCACGTATAACGTATAAACACATGCGATCTTGCTCTAGTTAGCATAAGTTGTTAGTAATGCTTGCAAGTGGAAGCCAAGCGGTGTGTCTACATTGTGACATATATGTTGACGTCATCACTTACTAAATACTGCAGCTCTCTTGCACAACTTCATAGATATAATATGTTGTTTTACGATGAATAAATCTTGAGTTGGCAAAGATACTTAAACAAACCAACCGTAAGGACCACATACCAAGCACCACGAAAGATCAAGTAATATAGGGGCCTAAATAATTAACCATACTATTTTCGGGCTCCTTATTACAAGTAGAGTATAATGGACCCCAGAACCCTATTCTAATAATTAAGGCCCTTACAGTAGGGTACCCCTACTTTTAGAAATTCCCGCGCTGCAGTGGAGACGCTCGTCGCTAGAGGCCCTTGGGGGGCTGCCCGCCAACCCCTGAAGTTTGAACCCTGGCCGGAAAAGGCAAAATGTAGGGGCCTAGATAAGGGGTTTAGGGTTTAGGGTTTGGGGTTTAGGGTTTAGGGTTTAGGTCTAAATAATTGCCTATACTATTTTTTTGGGGGGGGGTCCTTGTTTTAATTATAGTATCATGGGCCGCAACACCCTCTTCTAACTATTAAGGCCCCTATATTAAATCTGAACGCAAACCAAATTAGCCCCACGCCCCAAACCCTTTAAACCTGAACCGTCCAATTTCTGGCAGGAGTGTCTAGAAATTTAGGTTTAGGCTTGCCCAAAGGAAGAGGCACTTCCGAGCAACAGGACCCGATCTCTTCTAAGATCCTAAAGCTTAGGCGCAGACCTTGGACCAAACTGCGGCCCCGTCTCAAAAACCCTTAACACTTCCCCGAAGGCTCAAATCGGCCCAACAGCTTTAGGCAGCGTGATCCTTCGGCACAAGAATCGGTTTCAACCTTGCAGGATCTGCCAAACTATGCTAAACCCTAAACCCTAAACCCTAAACCCTAAACCCTAAACCTCAACTCTACGGTGTCTATAAGCCCTAAACCGTAAGTCCTTACAGCCTTTGCGCTAGGGTTCAGCTCCAGGGTGCCAGTTTCCACGTTGCACCGCTGGCTCCCCCCGCTTCGCAGAGAGCCCAAGACCCTACCCTACTCCATGAACTACAAAAAGTCCTTGTTTAGGCTTTATAGTATAGGGCTCCATGAACTACAAAAAGTCCTTGTTTAGGCTTTATAGTATAGGGTACTCCATATTGCTCCTGAAACTACGCTGGGACCATTGATATGTATGACTGGACTCTGAGCCCGAAGCGATTTACAGCATTCTGCAGAATTAGGGTGTTGGGCGCTCTGGATAGATCTCTGCGACTGTAGGTCAGCATCGGCCAAGGGGTCTGAAGCAGGATTTAGGGTTTAGGGTTTGGGGTTTAGGCTTTATAGGGGGCTTGGGAGTGAGAGAGGGAAAGGGATGGAGAGACACGGAGACAACACAGCGAGAGAGCCTGCGAGAGAGCAACAGAGAGCTAAACAATCACATTGAGCAACCATGCAGCACCTGTATGTTTTGCAGGTCATGCCGCCCACCGGAGGGTTGCGCAAAATCGCGCGAAAAGCCTAGCAAAATGTGTGACCAGCCAAAAAACCGCTTGAATGTTTTTATAGGACCGTTGACAGCTCGTCCATGCCAGCACCTCTGGCTTGTCCGTTAACACCTTTTCTGAACGTGTGTTTCGGAGGATCCTTGTCGGGAACACCAGGTTCGGAGCGCCTCCGGGGCATGATGATGAACACATATAGAGAGTGCTAGTGAATGGAAATAAGGTATTGTTGCGTGTGCAAAGCTAAGCCTCGCGAGAAAGCTAAGCCTCGCGAGAACAGGCACGGAAACAGCGCTTCCTAGAAACAGGTGCGTGATTTTCTAGGGACGGCTGTCAGCTTTTCCAGGCCTTATCCTTTCCTTTCGGGGGTTGTGTTGTTTCCAGGCTTCCACGTCTTATCGGGCTCGCGTGCCTACCATGGCTTAGGATGGAGCTTTTGGTGTTGCTTCGCACTGTGTTACACCGGGCTCCTAGAACTCAAGCGTTGGGGCAAATGTGTATGACAGTTGCAAAATTAAACATTTGCGCAACCAGAATTTTCGGAATGGTCTGCTTTCGCCTTCGTCCTGGTTTGAAACCCCGGAGCTCTACTTCACGGCGATCGCGGCCGGTGATTTGGTCGTCATGTTTCCCAAGATCGAAAACAACTAGGAAAAGTTCTTGCGCGTTAACCTTAAGACACCACGACGTGGTCGTCGACTGACTCGACAGAAGCACTCGACGTGAAAATCGCGACTGCGTTGACCCGGATTCCTGGACTGCGGAGGGGCGGGCTCAGTATGTGCGAGAGACGGAAGATTGCACGTCCAAGTTTTTCTTCGGAAAGGTCCGTCTGAGTCAGTGCAAGGAGAACAACATGCGTCCTTCGATAAAGCCTTTGTAGCAGAGTTTTTGCTGGGGTGAGGCGAGGTTGGTAGTCCTCGCGCAACACTTTGTTTACCACCTTGGCCCCCGCCAGATTTTCAGGTGGTGCTGTTCGAAACTTAGCGTCACTGACATTTGCAAGCCAACATGCGCAGGGTCCATGTGTTGCTTCCACGTGAACTAGTCGGTTCGTGCTGCTCCCGGACATCGAGGAGTGCGGGAAGCAGCGAGATCTCCACAAGGTTACTTACCGAATCACTGTGTTTCCCCGGCTGCCGTGCTCCCGTGGGCCATCGCACCATCAAAACATGCTGTTTGTATCGCGTGTCATTGTTTTGGGGAATGGTGCCGGTCTGTTACATGAGAAGTCTTGACTGGCGGCGCGCAATCACAAATCTCAGCCAATCAGGAAGTCCGTACCGTTTCTAGGGTTCGAGGTGCAGTAGTTGATCTGGACCTTAACTTTGAATCGTAACCGCTGTGCTGCTCGTCTTTTTACTCCATTCAATGAGGATGCGCTCAACAAGATGTTACCGTTTTGCAGTTTTGCACGAAACACGTCACGAACGGTCTTCAGTCCAACAGCAGATTCAAAACGGTTTGCTCGGAACATAACTTGCCAGCAACAACCAGTACGTTTTTCTGGGTTACCCGGCCCTAGGACGCAAGGGCGCATGATTTCTGAAGCATTCTGACTTCTAGGGGCATGCAGCCCGTTGGGTCTATAATTTCGTCGAGCACAAGTCCATTGAGTGTGTCGTTTTCAAATCAGAATCGATTCCTTGGTCTTCCTTGGCTGTTGATGACAATGTTCCTGCGACTGCCTGCAGCATAAAACAAGAGATCAAGGAGGTTCATAGCATGGAAGCCTATGTAACCTTAAACAACTCGTAATAGCATTCCTACGTCTTCCCTTTTTTGCAATTGCTGTGTACTTCAAAGACCCCCCAAACTTTGTTCTGACCATGATACCGCCTGCTTCGGATTGGTTGTCTACGCCCTTGATAGGCTCCATACATACAAAAGGTTCAAGCCTGGCAGCTTTCAATATGAATTACCTGAGAAGCCTTAGTACTTTGTTTGTTACAGGTTGTTCCTTTTTACGTTCTTTTTTTTTCGGGGCTCAGACTCAGAAGGGTTCCTCTACGGGTTTGAGCTTAGCGCTTGGGGTTTAGGGTTTAGGGTTTCCAGAATTCTAAGTTTCTGAACTCCGACCCAAGAAGACCCAATCACCCAGAGCCTCCCGAACAGATGTGTGCCCACAGGCCTATTCCGAGCAAGCCCGTCCAAAAACAGACCCGATGCCACACTTCAACACCAGATACGTAGCTCTTGCATCCCCCCGACACACACACAGAGATAGATAGATAGATAGATAGATAGATAGATAATAGATAGAGAGAGCGAGATAGATAGATAGATAGATAGATAGATAGATAGATAGATATATAGATATATAGATAGATAGATAACAGATAGATAGATAGGTCGATGGATAGGTATTTAGATAGATAGATAGTTGGATAGATGGATAGATGAATAGATGGATAGATGGATAGATAGATGAATAGAAAGATAGATGGATAGATAGATAGATAAATAGAAAGATAGATGGACAGAAAGATACATGGATAGATAGAGAGATAGATAGAAAGATAGGTAGAACGATAGATGGATAGACGGATAGATAACGTAGACAGACAGACAGACAGACAGATAGATAGATAGATCGATAGATAGATCGACGGATAGATCGATAGATAGACCGATAGATAGGTCGACAGATCGATAGATCGACAGATCGAAAGATAGATCGATATATGGACAGATAGATAGATAGGTAAATAGATAAATGAGCAGCTGGATAGGTAGATTTTAGGTAAGTAGATAGATAGATAGATAGATAGATAGGTGGATAGAAACACACATACATACACACAGAAGGCTCTAAGCGCCCAACTTCACTAGCACTTTGCTTGTGGGGCAAATTTCTCAAGCTCCAAGACATCAGAGCTCCGTTTTCGATGGCTCCGGCTAGGGCTTTAGGGTTTGGCACTTTGGGGCTTCCACTCTGGGGTTCGGTTTAGGGTGTAGGGTTTAGGGTTTAGGGTTTAGGGCTTAGGGAAAACCTGTATTCCCCTGGGCCTAGCCGCCTAGCATACGGGTCTTAGGAACGAAGTACCATTCTTCGGCTTCCTTGACATGACTACATTACAATACCCCCAAAGCCGTACTCTGAATTAAAAATTCAGGCCCGTACATCAGAACCGCGATTGTCCTGCAGCCTCAACCGAAAACCTCCCAACCCCAAGCCGTCCGCAGCAGTTTCACATGCATTCCACGAGGAGCCTCTTGCATGCTTCACCCAAACCGGTCTTACACCCACAGAAACAGACTGCAGCCCTGTACCTCCAAATACACAACCACTGATATACAGAGTCACAGGACAACATACCGACGCACGCGCCTACGTGTCTGGTCTAGCCGTCGTTATCCAGCTCAGGACTGACTCGAACAGTCGAACAGTTTCAATTGTCCAACACATTGTGAAACTTTAACAAGCCAGGGACCAACAGGGGCTCGGCGAGATCAAAAGGGTAAGAGGGCACCTGACTTTATGTCAAGTCGGAAGGTCTAGATATGAACGGCTTGGCTGTAGGACTCAAAAACCATTAATAAGAACTGTTAAAAAAAGCATCAAACCCTAAACCGCCAAACTCCCAAACCCATCAAAGCCCTACACCCAACAGTCCTACACCCATTACACGAGATTCTCAGAGACGCCCGATCTCCGAGAGCCGAATTCCGGAAGTCTTGATTCTGCAGCCTCCATGGCGAGCCGATCAGGCATAAACCTTAAGATTCGGGGTTTAGGATGTTCCCAAACCCTAAACCTTATAAACCCTAAATCCTAAACTGTCCCTACACCACAAGCCCTCAACCCTAAGCCCTCAACCCTAAAACCATGACCGTAAACCTGCACCTCGTACCTTCGACCATGCGCCCAAAACCCGAAACCCCCAAGCCATATCCACCCGAAGTCCTGCAGCCCAAGCCCCCTGCATGGGTTGAGGGTTTTGGGTTTAGGCTAGCGCTTTGGGCTTTAGGCTAGGGGCATCGGGTTTAGTTTTCAGGATTGACGCTAATCCTCAAACCCGTACTAAGCCCCAGACCCTCGCTCTAAGCCCTGACTCCCCGAACCTGGACTTGGGTTGAGAGCTCGAAGAAAGCTCAGGCATTAAGGTGGGGCGTTCGAGAGCAGAGTAGGGCTTAGGGAGTTTAGTTTAGGGTTTAGGGTATAACCGGACCCGAATATCGACAAACCACCATAGGAGTAGCCGTATCATACATACTGTATAGAAGGCAACGTTCGTTGTTGAGGAGGTCCGGCCTTGCATGATGTTGAGCACTAGTCGTGAGAAAGACAGAGGAGAGAAAGCTTGAGGGTCCCCTAAGGGTCCATGTACCCAAATAGTATATCCTTTGGCCCCAAAGTACCTATATAGGGACTACTTTAAGGCCAAAGTATATACTATTTGGGCACACGGACCCTTAGGGGTCTTTTGGAGCTCGGGAGGATTTTCCCGGCAAGTGTTGTTCATGATCAGGAGTTTTTCAATAGCAAAGGGAATTGACTAGAGTTTTAGATGAAGCTGTTAGGGGTTTAGGGCCTCTTATCAGCCCTAAACTCTTGAACCCTCAATGGGTCAAGGTGAGTTAGTGGGTTAAACGTTCAGCGCTTCTTAGGACCTTGATCCCGTTAGAAACCCTTATCCCTTAACATGTCAAAGCCCGTCAAAGAACCTTTTCCAGAGTCCTACCCCTGCACCCCTATACCCTAACCTGAAGGGTCCATGTACCCAAATAGTATATACTTTGGCCTTGAAGTAGTCCCTATATAGGTACTTTGGGGCCAAAGTATATAGTGTTTGGGTACATGGACCCTTTGGGTAACCCCTTCAAACCAAACGCCACCCGGGAGGCTCCAGAAGCAAGCCCAATTTGCGGAGCCCGAGCAGGTGGCATCACAGACGGGCGGGGCGGTCCGTCTACAGGGCTTTAGGGTTTAGGGTTTAGGGTTTCTGGGGTATTGGGTTTAAGGTACGCCACGTCAGGTTTCATTACAACATGCATTGCATTATGAACTAGATCGCGTTTCGAATGGTGCTACGACGTATTAGAAGATCTCCTTGCCGGCAGAAATATCGTAGTGTAAGGCCTGAATGCAAGGGCGAGGCTCCCTACGCAAAGTGTTTAAGCTTTCGTAGGCTTAGGCCGTAATGTCAGGTTGGAGATTTTGATGTACGGAGTTGACACGACTTGCTTGAATTGAAACTAATGTAGGCAGAAGCCGGACATAAAAACCTCGCCCCGTTGTAAGCCCCAGAAGAAGCTTGTAAACCTGATCCCTAGACCCTAAACCCTAA
>CAJNDV010027613.1:15867-33394 GCA_905221635.1 Symbiodinium sp. CCMP2456 | reverse complement strand
CTTGAGGGCCGCGGTTTGCTTCCCTCTGCTCCCTGGGCGTTTTGCTGAGAGGATGCCGAATTGCATATACCCCACTACCCTAAACCCTAAACCCTAAACCCTAAACCCTAAATCCTAAACCCACAATCCTGCACACCGACACAAAAGCCGACAGGAAATCTTCAACCCGGGAGGCGCCCCAATCCCTAAACCCAGGCTCTAAACCCTAAGCCACAAAAAACCCTAAAGCCTATGGTTTAGGGTTTAGGGTTTAGGGTTTAGGGTTTAGGGATTCGGGTTTAGGGTTTAGGAAAGCCTATAAAGCCAGAAAGTACGAAGCTCCCAAGTATCCTAAACCCCTGTACCCCAAACCCAAGCACCCTAAACCCTAAACCCAAGTATTCAAGTACTCCAAACCCAAGAACCCTAAACCCTAAACCCAAGTATTCAAGTACTCCAAACCCAAGTACCCTAAACCCTGAACCCTAAACCCCTAAACCCTAAACCCAAGTAACCCTAAACCCAAGAACCGAAAACTAAGTACCGAAAACCCAAATACCCTAAACCCTAAACCCTAATTTCAAGTACCCTAAACCCTAAACCCTAAACCCTAAACCCTAAACCCTAAACCCATGTACCTCCAACCCAAGTACCGAAAAGTTCAAAAACCCCAGGGCCTCGGCCGGTGGCTCCAAAGAAAAGGCCTCCACAGAGCATCGGCGCTCGAAGGCCAGGCTTTTAGGATTTAGGATTTAGGGCTTTGGGGTTCTGGGGTTGAGGGTTTAGGGTTTTTAGGTATTAGGGTTTAGGGTGTAAGGTTGAGGGTTTAGGGTTTGGGGCTTTGGGGTTTAGTGTGGCGGTTTCCGTTTTAGGGTTTAGGGTTTAGGGTGGGTTTAGGGTTTAGGATTGAGGGTTTCAGATTTGTCTTCAATTTTGCAAGTGGGGTAGTTCAGGGTTGGGGGTTTCGGGTGTAAGGATGTTATAAGGCTTCGATGTGTTTGCGAGTCGTGGGTTTTCGAAGGTTCTACAATGACTTTCGAAGGGGCCGTTGTCATCAGAGTTTTGCCTCTTGGGAGATCTTGATGCGCGGTGCTCAGGGTGGCTCTGACTTTGGCGAACATCTCTTTGTTACCCAAGAGGCTGCTGAGTTTGAGTCACGAGTCACCAGGATGCTTAGATCTCCTGTCTATAGCTCTACTGCCAGATTGACATTAGTAAGGCGCCTACATTAGGTGGGGGCCTGAATCGCGACATACCTGTCGACATCCTGTCCGGTCCCGGTGCTGACGCCATTCTGCGCCGACATCTCCTCGAAAAGTCATCCTAGGTTCTATTCGACATCATCCTCCTAAGCCCTAAACTCGAATTAATCCAAACATAAAGCCCGAAATGTATAGATTTACGTCCTAAACCCTGGATAGACGTATGCACCCTCTAGGAAGACTTGCCAGGAGCGGAAATCCACTGCTCTCTCCGTCAACAGCAGTGGTGGCAGGGACAGTCTTGGTTTTGGGGTTTTAGTATGTTTAGGTTTTAGGGTTTCAGGTTTTTGGGCATTTGGGGTGTAGGTTTTAGTATGTTTCGATTTTCAAGGTTTCAGGTTTTTAGGCATTTGGGGTGTAGGCTTTAGTATGTTTAGATTTTCAAGGTTTCAGGTTTTTGGGCATTTGCGGTGTAGGTTTTTTTGGCCTTTAGTGTTTGGGGTTGGAGGTTTGGGGCTGAGCTGAAGATGTAGAATAGCTGCGTAGCTTCCTAAGGGTTTCAAGATGTCTTGTTGAGGGCTCCAGAGTTCAGGTTTCGAGTAATATAGAGGCCTTTGTAAGTACCTATATTATTTTTTTGAGCGGGGTTCCTTATTATGACTATAATAGTAGACCCCAAACCCTATTCAAATGTATATTCGGCGGCGAACCGTCGGGTTGTGGCCTTGAAGCTTAACGACTCAGCTTTGAAGGATGCGTTGAAAGTGCTAGCCGACGTCAACAGTCCAGCACTCAACAATAATCTGAGGTCCATGCAAACCCCCAAAAGTTGATGTCTGCCTTATCCCTAAACCCTAAACCCCACACCCCAAACCCCCAAAAGTTGATGTCTGCCTCTACTTAAACGCTGCATGTCTAAGACTCTAAACCCTAAGCCCTACACCCTAAACCGCGGCAGCGGGAGAATGCGTGTGGCGGTTGTGACCAGGGCCTGCCCGGGGCACGGACCTGAAGCCTTGGCAGTTACTGTCTCACGGTTTAGGGTTTAGGGTTTAGGCTCAATGTACCTGTACAGTAGGTACTTAGGCCTGAAAGGGGTCGCTATATAGGTACTTCAAGGCCTAAGTATCTACTACATGGGTACATGGAGCCTTCGGGTATAGGGGCTAAATTCATTACCAAGACTATTTTTTGTTTTTTTGGGGGTTCCTTACTACAATTATAGTATAGTATACTCCCAAATCCTATTCAAATTATTATAAGGCCCCTACGTTATGATGGGGGGCGATTCAAAGAATTCGAAGGAAGAGTGGCCGGCTCCCATGAGCTCCTGTGACCTCTCTCGTCCACAAGAGATGCCAGAGCCAGCAATATAGGGACCCTTAGTAATTGGAATAGGGTTTAGGGGGTCCATTATACTATGTATACTTATATAATCCTGAGACCCCAAAATAGTACTGGTAATTATTAAGTCCCCTGTTTTAGGGGCACATGGTCTTATGCCATCCGCTTCCAGAAGGATGGTACATGTTTCCCCTTGTTGTGGGGGATGCAGAGGAGTCTGATGTCGATACGCAACAGTGGGCATTGTCAGACTTCCGTTGTTGTGACATCACGAAAACACGGGTTATACAATCCCTCCGACTACCTCAGGAAGCGGAAACTGTATACTGTAGAAGGAAACCCTGTCTCTCAATGTGGTGACACCGCATGTGAACCCCATGAGACGCATTGAAAAACAAGAGGGTTCGCCGCCCCTGAGACTACAAAACCAGTTCATTTATGAATAGACCTTGAACCATATCAAGGGTTCCCTTTGAAGCCTCACAATTCAGCGTGTACTCCTTAGTCAAGGGGTTGCGAAGTCTCTGGGCACTAACCCCTAAACCCTAAACCCTAAACCCTAAACCCTAAACCCTAAACCCTAAACCCTAAACCGTAACCCCCGAATCCCAGCCAGGAGCGAAAGTCGACGGCTTTGTCTGCCAACAGCGGCAGCAGGTCTGACCTGTGGGGGGCTTTCCTCGGGTTTAGGGTTTAGGGTTTAGGGTTTAGGGCATTTAACCCAAAAGAGCAGAAATTATTCAAACCCTACAACCCAAAGCCCCGAAACCCTTAATATAGGGGCCTAATTACCTATACCTGTACTATTTGGGGCTTTCCTTATTATATTTATTGTATACTGGGCTCCAAAACCCTATTCTAATTATTAAGGTCCCTACATTAGACACACAGGCCTCATCCCGACACTCATCCCCCCAAGACGCCCTAAGTGCCTAGACATCGAAGTGCCGATCCCGAAGCCCTAAAATCCTACACCCTAGACCCCAAACCCTAAAATCCCTAAACCCTAAACCCTATTATAAACCCTACACCCTAAACCCTATTATAAACCCTAAACCCTACACCCTAAACCCTATTATAAACCCTAAACCCTAAACCCTAAACCCTAAACCCTAAACCCTAAACCAACAAACAAAATCCTACACTTCTGAGACTCAATTTGGGTCCTTCCTCCGAAGATTTGGAGCTCTTCTCCCTCGAACCCTGAACAGAAAAAGCCTATAGGGTTTAGGGTTTAGGGTTTAGCCTTTAGGGTTTAGGGCTTAGCCTTTAGGGTTTAGGGTTTAGGGTATAGGGTTTAGGGTTTAGCCTTTAGGGTTTAGGGCTTATAGGGTTTATAGGAATCCCTCAGATTCTTTTAGCAGTAGCAACGCATGGTTTGAGTCTATAGGAATTGGGCAGGATGGCAACCGCAGCCATCAAATAATCCCGAGTTTACCCCACTGACCGATTCCTGAACAAAGTCTTAACCGGTCCTAGCCCCTAAACCCAAAACCTACAACCCTAAACCCTAAACCCAACCCCCCCCCAAAAAAAAAAACACGCAGCCCCAGACCTCAGACATCGATGTCTATGCCCCGAACCTCGGACAGAAAATGCCGAAAATCCTGCAATTTGGCATAGCACCCTGTTCCTAAATCACGGTAGCTGCGGCAAATGTTAAGTCCCTGCCACATTGGAGTTTGGTTAAGGGTCCGTCTACCCAAGTAACACATACTTCGGCCTTAAAGTAATCCATAAAAAAAGGTATTTTAGGGCAGGAGTAAGTACCATATGGGCACATGGACCCATAAGCCCTAAACCCTGAAGCCCGTATATAGCCCCATGAGCATCTTCGACTTTGGCTTCCAAGCTTTTGGGTGGTTTTCGTGTGGGATTTAGGGTTCTGTCGCAGCACATGCCGACTACAGATTTGAAGCAGATTGCCTTAAGGCTGCATGTGCATATAGAGTATATGGTATATACGTAAGCCTTAAAGTACCTATATGGAGACACCCTAAGGCCTAAGTACATACTATATGGATACATGGAGCTTTCCGGAACGGCCACGACCAAAGCTTCAGTTCTTCAGGGAGGTCTTCTGCGCCAGGAAGCCTCGAACTTTGAGCCCCTTCTCGACCCCCAACTTATAGCTTGTCTAAGGATTTAAAGCATGAGCTCCCAATAAGGAGCCCCAGACAAAGGTATTTTTGCACGAAGTTGTGTAAGGTTTATCTCTCATGGTTTCCTGATATAAGTCGTTAAAACTTGGTGATTCGGGTCGGTAGACCTTAGCTTGTCACTGTAAGTAGTATTTACCTGGGGCTAGGTAGCTAGCCTTTCACCGTTCTGGCCTCATATGACCCTACCAGAATCAGACGGTTAAGCTTTTCAGGGCTAGCGTACTGAGCCCATCAGTTGCAGTGGAAACTAAAGTCCAACTCACCTACATGCGCATCTCTCCTACAATCGGCTGATGGCAGACCCTTTGGGTTTATGTACCTGGAACCCTGCACCCTCAACCCTGAACAATGTACCTATATACTATGCACAGCAGTATGTACATCGGTGAAGAGATGAGTGTACAGGAAGCCTTTTTTTGTCCAAGTATGTACTGGTCACCCATAGGCCCCATAGTAGTTCCTTTATGGGGTTCGTATTTAGCATTCTATCAGGTAATCCCAAAAAGGAACTACTATGGGGCCCATGGGTACATGGACCCTTTTGGGCCGCTGAAAGGACGGCGAAGTCGCAGACATCCACAGAGGAAGACTCTGCAGACTCGGATGTCGTCGTGTCCTTGGAGTGCGAACTGACTGTTTGTCATAACCCTAAGGGTCCAAGTACCCAAATAGTAAGGTTTCAAGGTCCAAAAACCATTCAGAGTATGGATTTTGGGACTTAAAACCTTACTATTTGGGTACTCGGACCCCCTGGGTAAGTCTTCGTGGGTATGTTGCGCATGTTGCGTGTTGAATTTTGGCTCTCGGATGCTGGATTTGCGGTTGCTTTCGGTCTCACTAAACTCTTGAGTAAAGTTTACAGTGTTCTCGGCTTGGCTGCTCTTCACAACACCAAACTTATATTTCTCAAGCCTGGCGACACAGCCGCGCGTGGCCCATGATGACAGCGTAAAGCCTTGTGTCAGTCTAGAGCGAGCATACCGTACAGTAGCAAGGATTTCTGCAGACGATCTTGGAATTGATGTTCGAGCCACAACCATGCTCCATCTGCCGCAGAAGGTCAGGACTAGTAACAAGGGCCTGAGTAATCACAAGTACTACTGTTGATGGACAAAATCCTGCATGACCTTATATACCTAAACTATGGGATTTATGGTACTATACTATATTTGGGTCATGCAGGATTTTGTCCATCAACAGTATGCTCAGGGTTCCAGAATTCATTTGAAGTATGATGTTCCCGCAGAGCCCGTCCATTTATTCAGGCCCCTATGTTGGGATTCTTATAGTACCCCTTATAGATTCCTTAGCAGAGCCCTTGCAGTGACACAAACAAGCCCTATTCTGCAACTTGTACTTATATACTTGTATAAGGGCAAACAAAACCCCGTCTGCTAAACCCTAAACCCTGAAACCCTAAACCCTAAACCCTACACAAACAACCCTAAACGCTCAAATTCTTTATAGTACCCAAATGGCCCTACAGTGACTAAACCCTTCAAAACTCTAGCAAAGCCTGGTGAACCCTAGACAACCCTGTGAATCCTCCATAAAAAGCATCCCTAGGATGTGGACAACATCCCGTACCACCTCCGCCGCGCAGTGCCGCTCCACCTCGTCGAGGTGTGGTACTCGTTGAGAAACGTAGGTTTAGGGGTTTAGAGTTTGTAGATGAGTTTAGTAGAGATCCGAACAGATGAGACCCTTAAAGAGACTGACTAGGTTTATTAGTCAGGGGTCTTCTTTATTCGTAAGTTAGCAGGGGTGTACACTGCACCCTGAAGTCTCTAAACCCTGAAGCCGTGGAGGCTGATTCATAATTGCATCGCAGAAGAGGGCACACTCTAAACCTGAGGGTTTAGGGGTCAGGGTTTAGGGGTTCAGGGCTTATAGGGGTTTAGAGATTCTTGACTTGAAGTTGCGGATGTATTGACAGGCTCGGATCATCAAGAAGGGCGAGAAGACACAAGCATCGTCGCCCACGGCCATCTTGACCGATGTGAAGTGCAGTGCTTGGGCGCGTGTCGTGGGAGATGTGGGTCTGGGTTTCAGAGATTGGGTTGTTGCCATGTGGGTAGTTTTCTAAATACGGTCCCTTTGAGGGACTCTACTTTAGAGAACTACCCATGTGCAGAGTTCGGGATGCAAGAGGTGAGGACACGTAAGTTGCGGGGGCGGGGGGAGAACCATTTAATCAAGACGATGGGTTCCGGTGTTGAGAACAGCCCCCGACGGTTGCTGATGTCAGAAACCCCGCAGCTGTAGTACTCTCTCAGCGCAACACCAGACTGATCGACACAAGGGGCCCATGCCTACAACAGGGGCCTTAAGAATTGGATTAGGGTTTGGGGTATATTATACTAGAATTATGATAAGGAACCACTAAAAACCGATTCGAATCATTAAGGCCCAGCCCAAAAGGGCCCCGCCTCAGCCCTGAACCCAGGGACCCTGCGGCGTCCAAAGACCTGAGAGCTGCGAGGATGGTCCTTGGGCCCGGAGCTATAGGGATAATATAGGGGCCTAAATAATTACCCACACTATTTTGGGAGGTTCCTTATTATAAATATAGTATAATGGGCCCCAACGCCCTATTCTAGTTATTAAGGCCCCTATATTACTGGGGTCCTTTTTATAAGGGTGCCGTACTATTTTGGTGGACTTATACCCTAAACGCAAATTTATGGAACTACCCATAGCATCTCCGGGCAAGTAAAACATCATCAGATTCCCAGAGACTCCAATACCCCTTAATTAAGGAATATACCTTAAATCATATTAGGGATCCTACTATAATTTAAGGTATATCTCCGTAATTAAGGGGTATTGGAGTCTCTGGGTCCTCAGATTCCTCAGATGAGACCGAAGGGCCCCAAGCCCACGCCCTAAACCGCAGCCTTCGGCTTCGTAGCTTTGAGACCCTAAACCCCAACCTCCCCCACTTCTAATTACACCCAAAGCCCGATTATACCCCTAAACCCTAAACCCTAAACCCTAAACCCTAAACCCTAAACCCTAAACCCTAAACCCTAAACCCTAACCCTAAACCCTAAACCATAAACCCTAAACCCAAACCCCATATGAATAGCTAGGAACCATGGCCTTCGGTATCCTTCTTGCTGAGACCTGAAACGATTCGAGGCGCCGCGTGGCGCAACAAAACGTGCAGCCCGAGGTTGAGGCGAGGGTCTCTTAGTCACTGCAGGGCCACTAGGGTTTCATGTTTAGGGTTTCAGGGTTTAGGGTTTAAGATTTAAGGTTTCAGGGTTTAGGGTTTAGGGTTTAGGTCTTTTAGTCACTGGGTCCACGAGGGTTTAAGGTTTAGGGTATCAAGGGTACTATAAAGGATTCCGGATTTAGGGTTTAATAGGGCTTCGAAGTTTGCAGGGGCTTGGGGTTGAGGGCTTAGGGCTTACGGCTTTAGGATTTAGGGTGTAGGGTAAACTTAGGGTTTTGACACCTGCTGCACGCCCTATTTAAAAGTTTTCGTTGAGTATCATTAACCCTAAACCCCAAGCCCCTAAACCCTAAACCTTAAGCCCTAAACCCCTAAGCCCAAAGCCCTCGAAGGAAACCTTTAACCCCGGCGTTGGTCTCAGACGCCTGCTGAAACCCAAATTTTACATGCGCTAAACATGCTTCCGGAAATCGGAGACCCTAATATGAGACCCGAAATAGTAGGATCCTTATTATAAGGACCCCAAAATAAGGTACCCTAATTTTCGGAAACTCCCTACTAAAACTGCTCAACGCAAAACTCCCCGTCGCCCTACAGCCCTAAGGGTCTTGAAGCTCTAAGCCACCTGGCCTGAAGATCTATGAAGCCCGACTCCCCCCCTAAAATCCCTAAACCCTAAACCCTAAATCCTAAACCCTAAATCCTAAACCCTAAACCCTAAACCCTAAATCCTAAACCCTTGAACCCTTAACATCATTGAGGCCCTCCTCACTGGCCTGCAGACTGGGTTGAGATTCTGGAAGTTTGTATTCCCTAAACAGTAAACTCCTAAACCCCTAGACCTCTAAACCCTAAACCCTAAATCCCTCGACCCCTAGACCCCTAAACCCTAAACCCTAAACTCTAAAGTTTATATACTCGAAAGCTCTTCCCGAAAGGGGTCGACAGGATCCAACTTGTCGGAAGGTAACTCAGCCCTACAAGCCGATAAGGGCTTCTAGACCCTTAAACTTCAGACCTAAACTATTATCGGCTTAAGGTTTGGGGTTTAGGGTTTATGGTTTGTCAAGATAATTTCTTCCAGGTTCACCCCAAACCCTAAAACCCCTTAGCCCCTAAACCCTAATATCTGTTGGGAACTGGGAGGCATGAGCTTGGGGCGACACCTTGTTGACAGGTCGAGGGCAGAACACTGCAAACACCTGCCATACCCTACGGTTTAGGGTTTAGGGTGTTGATGATATCAATCCTGCATTACCCATAGGCAGGGACATACCATAATTCCCATAGTTTACGTAAGGTAATGCAGGATTTATATCATCAACAGTAGAAGTAGAGTAGGCAACCTTTAGCCTCTTTGGGTACTATAGCCCCTACAGAATCCGAAAGGTCAACCTTCATTTCCTCACGATACTGGACAAGAAAGATATGGGCGGGAATGAAAAACTTACTTGGACATAGCATTCGTTAGGGCTCTTGTCACAGCCTAGTACAATGACGCTTTGGGGTTTAGGGGGCAGTTTCGGGTTTAGGGATAAACACGCAAGCTCTATTCCGGTCGTCAAGGCTCCTGTTCAGAGTTGGAGTGCTTACTATAAGGCCCTTAATAGTTACCTGTATTGGTTTGGGGGGGGGGGTCCTTATAATACTTATAGTAAAATGGACCCCAAAACCTTCTTCTAGTTATACTATAGAACCTTATTTCAGATCCCTTATAGAACCCTTTAAGGATCCCTTTAAAGGAACCCGGTTCTAATTCTTAAGGCCCCTATATTAGGATTGCTGGACTTGCCTTGCTGCCGTTGCAAGTCACAGACCCCTTGAGACCGAAGGCCTTAGACCCGACCTTTATCTGGTTTAGGGTTCAGGGTTTAGGGTTTAGGGTTCAGGGTTTAGGGTTTAGGGTTTAGGGTGAAGGGTTCAGGGTTTAGGGTTTAAGGTTTAGGGTTCTAAAGCACCCCATGAAAGCGTAGCATCATTGTGCAAACAATTTCGGTGAAGGTTTCGTATGGAACATCTAGCACGGGCAAACCCCGACGTGAGAGTCCGATACCCCCTCACTCTGCAATACCTTTGCATATATCATCATAAGAGTCCCCGTGCAGTTTTAGGAATGCACCTCGCCACACCCTTAAGAACGAAACCTAATCGTTCAACATCTTGAATACGCCAAAGGGTTCACGAATTAATTTAGGAGTTATGTGCCTACCTAGTAACCCCAACTCAAGTTCATGCTACAGCTGCTACATAGGTACATCTTAGTTCTCCAATACCCAACCTTTAAACTTTCTGGGGTCTTATAATTTAGTAGTAACATGAAAGTTTAACTTTTTATTTTCTGGATTATTGGGGAAGTAAGACATGGACCGGTAGAAAAAAGGGACCACGGACTGAAACCCGAAGACGCAGCGACAGGGCGCTCCCCGGGAGGGCATCTACGACCCTGCGTGCGGCCCTTGCAGTCTCAGGGATTTCAGGGTTTGAGGGTTTAGGGTTTAGAATTTAGGGTTTAGGGTTTAGGGCTTTAGAATTTAGGGTTTAGGGTTTGGGGCTTCAGAATTTAGCGTGTGTTCAGGGTTTAGGGTTTTAGGGTTTAGGGTTTAGAATTTAGGGTTTAGGGTTTAGGAAGTTCTGGCAACCTGAACCCTAAGATGCTGTATGCTCTCGGCCCAGTCAGACTACGAGAAACGACCAGCTGGCCCTTTTGAGTTTAGGGTTTTAGCGGTTTAGGGCTTTAGGTTTTTATGGTTTTTATGGTTTTGGAGTTTAGGGTTTAGGGTCAACCCCAACCGCAACAAAAACCCGAATCCTCAGGTGTCGGTAGCACGACATCACGCAGAAGTCATTCGGGGTTTAGGGTTTACCTAACCCCCCCAAAAGTAGGTAAAATAATGGCCCAAAACCCATAAACGGCTATTATTCTACATGCTTTGGGGATCCAGGTAGGGTTTAGGGAAATCATTCGGGGTCCATCGTCTGTACTCCCTGGCAGGGACGGGGAGGTGTTGGCCCTCAACATTGAGGGCATGTTCTTGTAAGGGGTTTCCTAAAAGGGCACTTAGGGTCTATAGGTTTAGGGCTTTTAGGTTTTAGGGAATAAGGTGTAAGCTCTCGGGTTTGCGGCTTTCAGGTTTGGGGTTGAGGGCTTAAGATTTCGGGCTGAGTGCTTGAGGTTTATTCGAGCCACGTCCGTCTTCCGTTCGGGTGTTTTCTCGAAGCCATGCTGGGTTTATGCTTTGGAACGACCCTAAACCCTAAACCCTAAACCCTAAACCTTCTTCCTGTATCGCTTGGGCTTCGGGCTCAGGTTCGAGAGACGAGACTTACCCTAAGGGTCCATGTGCCCAAATAGTATATACTTTGGCCTTAATGTAGTCCCTATATAGGTACGTTGGGGCCAAAGTATATACTATTTGGGTAGATGGACCCTTAGGGTTAGTTACTTCCTTTTAAGATTTCTGCTTGAAGGCTTGGGGGGTCAACGATGAGCCGACTCCGATCGAAGTTGCGTTGGGATTAGTAGGATTTGGGGGTTTAGGGTTTTGATCGAAGTTCTTTTGGGATTAGTAGGGTTTAGGGTTCTGATCGTTTTTTGGGATTAGTAGGGTTTAGGGTTTTGCTCGACTTTTTTGGGATTAGTAGGGTTTAGGGTTTAGGGTTTTTGAACCTGTCCACTCAGGCTCCCTGAACCCTGAAGCCCGCGGTCCACCCGTGGTCTTGGTTCCATCAGCAGCTCGCTGCGATATAGTTAACTACGACCTGTAGTTCCGTGGCTTAAAGACTTGACGATCATGAACCTAAACCCTAAACCCTAAGCGACAGTTATAAAGCAAACCCAACAAGTCTATATGTCCCTATGCAGTCCGCTCGATGATAGACCTCCCAAACCATTCTACTTAATTGTCATAGGATTCCTTAGAAACCTTGATCCAAAGAGGGGTATCGATGGTTTTCTTCTTTGCGGCTTAGTGTTTAGGAATTTGAAGGTTCGTGTCAATTGGCTGCCTTGTGACCCCAACTCCACATTTTCAGGTGCCCTGAATTTATTCAATGACATAAACTAAACCTTCAACTGTCCAACAACGGCGTACCCCTCAAATCCAAACCCAAAGCCATAAATTCCCAAGCCCTACAACGTAACCTGTAACCCGAAACCCAAGCCCGAGACCTTAAAAGCGTGGGCTGGAGGCCACAAGAGCAGGCAATCGTGCGAACGCGAGTGCTTTGCTTGATGTGGGAGCCTGAGCTATTCTGAAACCCAGCCATGGGTTTAGGGTTTAGGGGTTTAGCGTTTAGGGGTTTGGGGTATATAGGGTTTAGGGTTTAGGGGTTTAGGGTTTCGGGGTTTAGGGTTTAGGGGTTTAGGGTTTAGGGGTTTGGGGTATAGGGTTTAGGTTTAGGGTTCAGGGTCCTTGTTTATCACGTCCCTATAAGGGTTCAAGATAGCACAAAGGGCCTCTGTGGGACGGGAACGCTTCAAAATCTGAGTCCTGTGAGCCTAAGGGTTGCTCTCCCTAAACCCTAAACCCTAAAACCGCGTGTTCGGAGTTTCACGGGCAGCACGGACTTCTCATTGGGGTGCAGGTATCAGCAGTCTGCTGCTGCCAGTCTGCATAATGGTGAGCAGCCAATCTTTAAGTCGAAACCCTAAACCTAAACCCTAAACCCTAAACCCTAAACCCTAAACCCTAAAACCTAAACCCTAAACCCTAAAACCTAAACCCTAAACCCTAAACCTCTAAGTTTTTGTGTTCTTGTTCATTAGATATCCGGCTATCTTTCAGTTGCTTACACCTCTGAGGCGAAGGGAGCGTGGGCTAAAGGCTCTTGACCCTCAACTTGAAATCCGAAACCCGAAATCCGTACTATAGGAGCCTTCTTAAATACCTATACTATTTTTGGGGGGCCCCTTACTATAATTACATAATATATCCCAAATCCCTACTCCAGCTATTCAGGCCCCTAAATTATCCGAAGTGCGCTAGGGATGCAGTTTAGTGTTTAGTTAGGATTCTAGAATCTAGAAACAGGACAGTAACAACAACAATAGTCATATCTACTACGACGACGACGACGATGACGACTACTGCCAATCATCTTAAACATAAAGATAAACACCATAATAGCAGCAACAACAGCAACAATAGAACGTTGAGAACCCTGGAAGCTCTGAGCCCTCAACCCGATCTGCTGTGAGGTTGCTGGTGTTTTTGCTCTGGTGTTCAGCCATGGTACCACTGCTTGTGATTCACGACGCCCCGGCTGGTTCGAAAAAGGGGTTCGGGGCTTCGGGTTTTGGGGTTTTAGGTTTGGGGGTTTAGGGGTTCTGGATTGAGGGGGGGGGGGCTTTAACCCTAAAACCTAAATGTCTCCATTGCGCATGTTGTTCTTGGTTCGGCCTTTGCGTGTTCAGGTCTTTTGGGTTTGGGATAATGTAGACGTCTGGAGATCATGGAGCCGCATTCCCTTCATGCTACTAAAGTAAACACTAAAGCCCTCACTATTTATGACGGCTCCTAAGCCTCCAAACAACAGAACTTCGCGCAATCCTCCAAGACACTATGGGTCCAAGTGCCAAAATAGAAGATTACATCTTTGGCCTTTTAGCACCTACATAGGGACTACTTTAAGACCAGAGTATACACTAATTGGGTACATGGACACTTATCTAACCCCCCGGGGCGTTGCTGAACAAGTGGGATTTAGGTTCAGGGTAGGGTTTAGAGTTTAGGTTCAGGTTTTATGGGGTCTATATAGAGTTTAATAGTTTAGGGTCTAGGGTTCTTTCCGGGTTTCTATAGCTGACCAAATGTAGGTAACTCGACTCCTGAGGTTATGCCCTGAATCTTCAGTCCTTACCTTCAGGACGAAATGAACCCTAAAAGGGTTACGGGCTCAGATACCGTATGGGTATTCATAGTATATGGGTATAGGGCCCCTACTTTCAAGGGTCATTTCGTCCTCAAGGTACAGCATTACCCGCTAAATGCTAGGGTGGGTGATGGTCTCAAAGGATCTAACCCCTCATCAAAACCTTTATGGAGCCCTTGCAGAAGCTTCACGAAAGACCTAAGACACCAGCCTCAGAGACGCTAAACCCTAAAACCCTAAACCCTTTAAAGCCCTTTAAACCCTAAAACCCTAAACCCTTTAAACCCGTTAAAACCCTTTAAACTGTAAAACCCTAAACCCTTTAAACCCTTTAAACCCTTTAAAACCCTTTAAACTGTAAAACCCTAAACCCTTTAAACCCTTTAAAACCCTTTAAACTGTAAAACCCTAAACCCTAAACCCTTTAAACCCTTTAAAACCCCTTAAACTGTAAATCCCTAAACCCCAAAACCCTTTCAACCCTAAGCCGTAAAACCCTAAACCCTAAACTCTTCAGAGCCCAAAGATCCCCCAAAGAGTCTTTCCCTAAGAGTCCATGTACTCATATAGCATATACATGGGCCCGAAGGTACCTATATAGGGACTACATTAAGGCCAATGTATATACTATATGGGCCCTAAGGTACCTATATAGGGACTACATTAAGGCCAATGTATATACTATGTGGGCACATGGACCCTTAGGGTTTAAAACATCCCATGCCAGTACCTGGTCTTCGCACTGCGCCTCGGTAGCGAGACGCACACCGCGAATGCCGATGCGATGTTCGGAAAGCTTGAGGCCAACTTGGCTCAGGACGCTTTGGGTCTAGGGTTTAGGGGTTCAGGATTTACGGTAGGGTTCAGTACTATGAGACATAGTCAGGTACTTGTGTACATCTACGTGCTGATTTGTTTTTGCGGAAAAGACTTGTGATCACAGCAGAATCTTTAGGGCAAGGGACACGTATCAAACATATTCAAACACTCATGCAGCAGCAGCCATGCTCATGCTACCCCTAAAGGCTCCATGTACCTGTTTAGAAGGTACTTAGGCCTTAAATTAAAGGGGTCCCTATATAGATACTGTAAGGCCTAAGTATCTACTTGGAGGGCGGGAGACTTAGTAAGTAGGTAATAAGTAGACTTATAAGTACCCTAAAAGGGACCCTAATTGTGGTTGTAGTAGTTATAAGTCTATAAAATAACCATTTACTAAGTCCCCCGACCCTCCAAGTACTATATGGGTACATGGAGCCTTGGGGACCAAGAGGGCCCGGATTCACAGGGTTTAGGGTTTAGGGTTCAGGGTTCAGGGTTTAGGGTTTAGGGTTTAGGGTTTAGGGTTTAGGGTTTAGGGTTTAGATACATCACCTGCATAAGCACCTTTCGGAAGTATAGCAGTAGAACTGCTCAAGCAGACCAGAGGTCTGCTAAGCTTCGACGTTCATGTGCAGGTGCGCTGATGAAAGATGCCTTAAGCCTAAACCCTAAACCTTAAACTTTTAAGCCTAAGTTCAGGATAGGGATTGGGAGCTCCTGAGTTTCATCCGTAGGTGTGGAGCTATAGGGCTATTCCTTAAGGACGAAAGGACCCTAAAAAGTTGGGGCCCTATACTCTTATAGTATGAATCCCTATACGGTATATGAGCCCAAAGCCCTTAGGCAAAACTTTTAGGGTTCATTTCGTCCTGAAGGTTCAGAAAGCTTCAACTTCTATTCTGAAGTTGCTCTATGGCTTTCCTAAGGTTCCCTTTCAAGTTTCCATTATTCGGAGTTTTCGGGCTTGAGGATTAGAATTGGGTGTTGGGGCCCATTATACTATGATTGCAATAATAAGGAGCCCCCCCCAAAAAAAAAGAACATGTATTGGTGATCATTTAGGCCCCTACATTCTAAGCACCGGATCAGGTTCTTGATCGTCCAGATACTGTAGGGTTCAGCGGCCGAAACTCCGGCAGTCTTGAGAGTTGGGTTCAGGGCTTAGGGTTTAGATCCTATACTTATGGGGTCATAAAGTCATGACCTCTTTTTTTGTAACGTCTGGGTTTCAGGTAGGGTTTAGGGTCCTCGAAGTTCGAAGGCCTTAAAACCCTAAAGGCCCATGTCCGAAACCCAAATTCGACAACCCCTACAGACATTAAACCCGAACCTTAGCCGAAATGCGACCATAACACCAGTAAGACAAAGCAAGACGCGACCACAAAATGTGAAAACAAAGCTAAACCCTGCTCCGCCCCAACGAAAGACACACGAAAGCAGCATTACAGCAAGGAATCTAAGCCCTAAATCCTAAACCCTAAGCCCTGATCTGAAACGATTTAATGGAGCCCTTATGGTCCTGAATCGCGGGTATTTAGGGTACACTAGAGGGTAGTTGGGGGTGTGCTGGTCAACCCCACCCAAAACCCTAAACCCTAAACCCTAAACCCCAAACCCCAAACCCCAAACCCTAAACCCTAATTCCTAAACCCCAAACCCCAAACCCTAAACCCTAATTCCTAAACCCTAAACCCCAAACCCTAAACCCTAAACCCCAAGCCCTAATCCCAACAATATGACGCAGCATCCTTGAGTTCAAAAATCCTAGACCTGTTAAGGGAACTACTATAGGAGCCTTGATCAGATTCAATCCTCAAGGCTTCATATAGGGTTTAGGGTTCCTTTAAAAGGGTGCCTTTAAGGGTTGCTACAAGGGTTATCCTATAAGGGTTCTAAAACAAAAGGGGCCTTGATAGTTAAAGTAGGGTTTTGGGCCCATTATACCTTACTTATAGTAAGGAGCCCCCAAAATAGTAGTGGTATTTTTTAGGCCCCTACATTATAGGAAGAAACCCTAGTAAGGAATCCTAGAAAGGAAGGTTTTCGGGAATGGTCTAATCCCTGCAGGAGCTTGCTTCTAGAAGAACTATACCATACTATACTATACTAGACTATACTAGACTATACTACACTATACCCTGGTATATCATACTATATTAAAAAGCCTAAACCCTACCCCTCTAAACCTTATAAGCCCCATAAACCCTATAAGCCCCATAAACCTCATACATCCATAAATCCTAAACCCAATGCCTATAACCCCTATAACCTCAAAGCCCTGCAGGAGCTTGCCCCGGCTCTGAACGTAGTCTTCATGCTTCGGACGCAGGTCAGATTCGGCCCCCTTGCGGTCGTTTAGGGTTTTCAGGGTTCAGGGTTTAGGGTTTAGGGTTGGTGTGGGATTTAGGGGTCCTTTAGGGGTTCCATAAGGGATCTAAAAGGGTTTAGGAGCTTGGGGCTTAGGGGCACTATATAAAAAGGTTTCCTTCAGGGGCTTTATAAGGAAACTCTACAAGTTCTATGAGGTTTTAAGGGGTTTAGGCTTCTGGGTTTTCGGGTTTTGGAGTTTAGGGTGTTAGTTTTAGGGTTGGGCTTCGTAGGGCTCGATTGAGGGTTTAGGATTTGGGGTTTGTTAACTGATAGTTGAGGCTCGATTGGGGTTTGAGGTAGGGTATTTGGGGGTAGGGAGGGCGGGGAATTCGGGAGTGCCATACACCCTAAAACTAAATAACTGAACCCTGCACTAAGCCCGAATTCCAGATCCATACAGGGGGGCCTTAAACCCTATGCGTTGCACAAACTCACTTGCTTGGGGTTCCTTGCTATGAGTTCTGCATACATACCCTAAACCCTAAACCCTAAACCCTAAACCCTAAGCCCTAAACCGTGTTCATACGTATATACATACACCCTGCACTTCACGGCCGGAGGTCTTGTCGATGGAGCTCGTCGAGAAGGCCCTGGCTGCC
>CAJNDV010027602.1:23143-52844 GCA_905221635.1 Symbiodinium sp. CCMP2456 | reverse complement strand
AAGTACGCACAATCCTCATGATTTTACGAGCTAGTCAGACACTAAGCCCTAAATCCTGAACCCTGACCGTCTTCCGTCCCTCAACTTTGAAGGCCTGAGGGTTAGGGACCTACAAGATATATATATATATATATATATATAGGGTTTAGGGTTTATAATAGGAGATAACCAAAACTACCCTCATCCGCGCCACAAGGCTCGGTCCGCCTTCACGATAGGATTGTCCGGCTCAGAGGCTTTTGTCTTCGCCTCCCATGAAGGCGAATCCAGAGAGGTGCTAGGCTGCTACTGTTCTTGACTTGAAGGATCTTATCGGGTGTTACTCTTGCATTCGCATGTTTTCATAGTTCCAAAGGCGCCATTTCCCGTTCTTCAGAGGTCTAGCGTCGTTCTCCCTATACATTTGCAGCAAACCGCAAGTCTGACTGACGATGCCCTAAGTATTTATTTGAGAACGGCAACGAAGCAGATTCATGCCTTTCCATGCCCTCCTGTTTTGGCGGACCATCAGCAACAAACTTGCCGCGTTGTCACTGCATTGTGCATCTCCCACATCAGGTCTCAGCAGTCCAACAGCCGCAGATTGTATATCTTATGACGCCCCGAATCCCAGCAAATGCCAGGTCAAGAGAATCTACAAGAGTATACAGTGCCCCACATGGGCTGGAGCAAATCTATGGGCTTTCCAAACTGATGTTACGGTCTCCGCGCTTGGAGCAGAGACCGTCAGCCAGGAGAGCTCGGGATCCTCTTCCTCCAATCCTCACCTTCGCGACCTTTCTTTCGACACATCTCCGCTGTGGGTCACAGATCACCGCGTAAGGTGCCCCAGCCCAAGTATTCGAGACACATTCGATATTAGCCTAGGATGTCCAGCATCTGTTGGAGTATCGGTTCCCGATCTTCGAGTCCAGCAACCCAGGAAATCGTGACTGCGGCAGTGCCGGCCTGAATCTGATCCACCAGGATCGTCGCCCCGGCAACCTCAAAGATGGAAGAAAGGTCCTCCGGCACGGCCTGGTTGGAGTCGCGGAGTGCGGCCTTGAGAGCCTCGCAGGGCAAGCGGCCCTTCTGACGGATCAGGATGCGCCGCGCCTTCGCTTTCGCCCTGGCACTGGGCCCCTGGGCCGCGTGGAGCTCCAGGGCTCCGCGGTCTCTCTTTCGCAGCTCCCCCCTGAAAGTCGTGACCACGGGCGCCTTCGCATGGATGAGGGGCACCCCCAGAACTGGCGGCGGGGGGACCGGTTCGCTCTGGGCCATCAGTAAGGAGCTGGCCCAGGCCTCCAGAACTGCGGGGCTGGGGATCTCCACGTGGTCGCCGACTGCGGGCATGTGGCACGGAAGTCGCAACCTCTTTTGCACGATGGCCCTGAAGGTGTCCATCAGCTGCAGGCCACCGTGCACCAAGACCACCTGTCTTGGTGCGACCTGGCTAATGAGTTCCACGATGCCCCGTGAGTCTGTGTGGTCAGAAATGGAAAAGTGGTCCACTTCGCAGCGGACCTGGACGATGCCACTAGACAGCTCGATCTTCTTCTCTTTGGCTTGAACGAGGTTGCCCACGGTGCCGGGCAGGCAGTAGCCGGGTATTACGATGAGATTCCGCTTCTCGGGTGCCCAAGACTTGAACAACTCCTGTGATGGACCGAAATCCAACATAGCCGAGCCTGCCAAAGCCACTGCCGGCCCAGACAGGGCGAGGAGCTCACTGAGTGTCCCAAACCGCACGTGGGGAAAGGCAAAGGGCCTGTCGGTGGATCGGACCCGCTTGCTTCCCCACGAGGCAAAGGTTTGAAAGAAGACCCTGGCCTTCTGAGCCATGGTGCTGATAACGAAAATGGGATATGCCAGCTTGGCCTTGGCCCAATGCTCTTCCAAGATCATAC
This sequence comes from Symbiodinium sp. CCMP2456, assembly GCA_905221635.1. Taxonomy (NCBI): domain Eukaryota; class Dinophyceae; order Suessiales; family Symbiodiniaceae; genus Symbiodinium; species Symbiodinium sp. CCMP2456. The sequence continues at coordinate 50,958 of CAJNDV010027602.1, read as the reverse complement.
AGATCTCAGTGCTGCGGCCCATGACCAGCAAAGGAACGAGGACCTTGCCACCCTTCTCCAGGCAGTCTTGGACCTTGCTACAGAGGTCGTTCACCTCCCGTCGCTTGGAAGAGCGGATCGTCGTGCAGCAAGTTGTCTCCGTGATCATCACGTCCGGGTGGAGCGCGAGAGGGGCTCGAGCAGCACTCAAGTGGTAGTCTGGCACCATGGTAAAGTCTCCAGTGTACAGGGCGCTCTGCCCTCTGCACTCTAGATGCACCATCACTGCTCCCAGCACATGTCCTGCATAGAAACTGGTCACGGACAGGTCACCGATCTCCACTCGCTCCTGCAGCTGGAAGCACCGCGCCCGATCAAAAGGCGCATCGACCATCTCGGGGGTAAGGCCCTCGGCATCCCGCCTGAAGGACAAGGCATCCTTGATGATGATGGGGCCAATCGCACGAGTGGGGTGCGTCATCAAGATGGGCCCGTGGTAGCCCAGAATTTCCGTGAGATAGGGCAGGGCTCCTACATGATCGAGATGAAAGTGCGTGATGATCACCACATCCAAACTCTGCACCTCCCCCAGCAGCGAGAACTCCGGGTAGTAGGAGCCACTCGAATGAGCTGCCACTCCGCAGTCCAAGAGCACATTCCGGCCTCCAATCTCGAGCAGGATGCAACTTCGGCCAACCTGCTGTGCTGCACCCAGGGGCGTCACCCTAAGCGCCATGAGAAAAGCTCGTGTCTAGTCTAGGGTTTGGACCGGAGAGGTTCATATGCCCCACAATCCCAGGGAACCGCCCAAATGGTACATCTTGCCATCCAGCTGAACCCAATGGCAGCGTCGAGCGTTTGATCATGCCAACTCAGCCAACCGCAAATCGCACATCTCTGCACGCCTCACATCCCGACAAACCGACGGCAACAAATAAACAGTTTGCTAGTCCCAAAAACCGCTCCTCATCTCAGCAAAGCCAAGCAAGGTCAACCATCGTGCATTTGATCACGGTGAACATCCAAACGAACAAATAGTAAAACATCGACATCCTATGTACTCTGTCGATCTCTGTCGCACGTCCCAGCCAACACAAACCGATCATCTGCGAACGTTACCCGGCTCTCTCAGCTCACAAAGCCACAGAGCCCGAGCGCTCAAAAGGCCAGCAGGTCGAAGCCTAAGCCACTGAACAGCCCGGGTGCGAATAAACAAAGTGGCGAAACTCGAGAAGGGAGCCGGGTAACATGAAAGAACACAACCGTTAGCACAACTCCGGAAATAGCAGCGTCGCACTCCACTTAAGCACGCCGCCCCAAACCCTCTTGAAATTCTTCAGGCCCCGCAACGTCGAACCCCAAAGCTTGTGTGAAACCTCGAAGGGCTCAAGATCTTCACCCCTTCGCTCCTGGTGACAAGCCTAACAGCGCGACATATAAATGCTGAGAATGAGGGGAGAAACGAGAAGAAATGCTGACAAGCGTGGCTACGCGCGAGGAGTATCAGGAAGCGGATTCGGGAAGCAAAAAGGCGAAGTCGGGAAACGACAGCCCGAATTCGGGACATCGGATTCGGAGAATGGTCTTTCGGATTTCGGGAAATGGCCGGACGAATTCGGGGGAGAAAAGACCCGAGAATCGAAAACAGGAGTCGAAGGAGGGAAAACGGGACTCGGAGAACGGAAAAGCGCTTCGGAGAAAGGTTAAGGCGAGTTCGGAGACTGGAAAGCCTGTTTCACAAAACGAAGAAGCTGATTCTGAAAGAACCGAAATATCCGAGAAAAGATCAACCCGGCATCGCGACCCAACCAGCCCAACCGACCCGACGCGACCAACCCGCCCAGCCGGCGACCCACACGACATGACCGACCCTAGGCTCTCGCCCATCTTTGCGGCCATCTCCAGCTTTCATATGCACCTTCCGATCAACTTTGACCAGCTACAGAAAGCACAGCTTCAAAATGCCCACGACAGTTTTAGACCTAGCTTAGTCTTAAACCCTTAAAGTCTTCATTCAGGGGTCTGCGCACCAGGCATGACAACCGCAAGAAGACGTCATGGAGTACGCGTGAGGCACATTTTCAAAAGCCTCATGCCCTATCATGCCGCAAACAAGATCCACCTCCCCATCCACGATGAGCACCAGGCCAGCTTGCCCACTTCTCCACTCAGCCTGGCGGCAGAAACGAGCCCCGGCCGCCTCTGAGTCGTGCATCTCTCAGCGTGGTCTACTGTCTCGACCATACTCGTGTGGATAGGCAACATCGCTGGATGCAAGCCGCACGCTACAGCCCATCCAGGAGCTCCAAGCCCGCGCAAGTCTGGAAAGTTCAAGACAAGGCGAGACTGCAGCTGTTGGTCCGTGAAGTTGGCAGAGCTGAAAGGCGTTTACTGAAAGCACTCAGACGGGTAAGGTGAATTCTTTACATATGTTTCTCAAAGTCAGGTGCGACAAGCTTCATTCAAGGCTTCTCATGTCACGCAGCTGTGACCCCGCCTGCAGCCCTTGTCTTATGCTCGATGTGTACTCAGGGAGATCGAACCATGTATACATTCTACACGTGCGGTGGGCCTCAGGGGGTTTGTGGTTTAGGGTTTGCGTGGGGCTCAGCACTTGGGGGCTCAGGGCTTAAGGAGTCTGGGTTTAACGGTTAGTTAAGGGGCCTCGGGTTCGAAGTCGTAGCCCCAAGGGCGACAGATTTTGAGTTGTCGAGGTCCGGAGCTAGAATTTCGAGCAAGATACTGTAGAAACCACACGGTTCGCATGGAAGCAAGAGGTGGCTTCAGCTTGAGCATATCTGCGTATCGGGTCGGCCAAAAGGCCTGTCTGCTCCTGCCCTACATGAAAACTCTGACATGTCAAGCGACCAGTTGCTGAGCTGCCCTCGTTAAGGCGCAGGCTTTGAAGGTCAAGCATCTGCCGGCCGGAACACAGCTGCCGCTTCTGCGCCCACCACTGAACCCTGAACCTGCCCAGAAATCACGCGATGTCAGAAACACTGCAAGCTGCACAAATTGCCAAAAGCAATGTGGCAATAACCCGGCTTCGGCTTCAGCCAATCTAAGACGACATGCAAGCCTGCGTAACCTGATGCCGACTCTTCAACAACTTCGATGTCTTAAGCTCACGGCCAGCAAACCCGAAGGCATAACATGAGCAGCCTTAATTTTCATCGCTGTGCAGTTGTAGCTGGGTTTCAGACTGCTGCGGATATCAGCGAACGTTGGAGACTGTCATATCAAGAACCGAAAAAAAAATCAGCATTGCACCTCACCTCGGTTTCGTTCGTGAGGCCCGTCTGTCCCCTTACGATGTGCCAGGCTCGCTGAAGCAGGGTCCCCTCTTAGCTTGAGGAACCCGCAAGACATGGTATTGCGTGTCTGGGAACAGGTTTCCAAACAGCTAAAGAACAAGAATGTGCCTGCTTTGCGTACGTTATAAACGCCTGTTCAAATACCGAAGTACGGCTCAGTTGTGGGAAAATTCAGATTTCCTGCGAAAAGACACAAAGAACTGTCTGGTAGCACCTCTAGGCTACACTTATAACAAGTTCCGAAAAGCCGAAGCCCCAAACCCCAAGCCCTGACACCCAAAGCCCAAAACCTGAAACCCCATAGGCGACGTCGCCTTAAGATGGCCCATCAGCAACTCTTTCTGGCCTTTCTCCGCATTCACAAACCCCACGATCTGCTTGGTGAACTTGTCCCGAGCCACCTCAAGGTTCGAGCAGGCTCTGGTCGAGCGAGCTACTCCGGAAATCATCCCACCCACCCAAGAATCCAGTAACATGAAGGAGAATGTGTAAATTTCTTCTCTATTGCAGTACTATATCCAAACTAGTCGGTTCAAGTAAAAGCCTCAGCGGAACCTGACGCCGAAACCCTAAGACAAAAACATCTTAGCGTGGATTGTCGCCCGCTGCGCAAACTGACACTGCAAACTGCCAAGCCTATCAGCGATGTGAAACACCTGATAACCAATGAAACGTTAACTTGCGTGGTCAGCACAAGCAAAATGTTTTCGGTACGGTTGCGGCAACTTGTTCGGTATGAACACGATTAAAAAGTAGGCGCTAAGAGGGCAGGCTCACTGCTCTTGCACCGCGACTACGCTGTAAGCACTTTCGGTCGCCGGCATTTATGAAAACAAACGTAAGCTCCCTGCACCACGCGGTCCATGAGCCGGTGCATCTGGCGAGGAGACCACAAACATCTCTCCAGGTCCCCCAACAGCCTCAACTTGGGTTGGCTTTCATACTCCTGAACGCCCCTCGCCGACGGCAAATGGCACTTGGCTCCCTGCTCGATTTCTCATTTCCCTTGCCACCAGTCACTGGAATCGCCTCCAGTCCCGGCGAGCCGATACTGGCGGTACCAACTTCTGGTGTCCTTACAGTTTACAAAGTCTACAGTGCAAACATACAAAACTTGAGTGTGGATGTCGGCCTTACAAACTCATAGGGTCCATAAAGTTTACAAAGTCTGCAATTCAATACAGACATACAACAAACTTGAGGGTGGACGTCGGCGGTACAAACTTATAGTGTCCTTGAAGTTTACAAAACTTACGCATCATACAAAGATGCAAAACTTCAGGGTGGCCGCTGGTGCCCTCACAGTTACAAAGTCTACAACACAAAGACACAAGATTGAAGGGTGGACGTAGCCATTACAAACTTACGCTGGGCTTAAAGTTTGCAAAATCAGCAACACAAAGATACAAAAAATACGGGTGGACGTTGGCGTTACAAACTTTTTATATTTTATGTCCTTCCTGTATACAAAGTCTACACAACAGATATACACAAAATGAAGGGTGGACGTTGGCGATACAAACTTATAGTGTCCTTAAAGCTTACAAAGCGAACAACACGAAAGCACACATAAATAAGAGTGAGCGTCGGCTGTACAAACTTGTAGTGTCACTCGAGTTTACAAAGTTTATAGTACGAGTACGGAAACACAAAAATTGAGGGTGGAGGTTGACGTTACAAACTTATAGTGTCCTAAAGTTGAAAAGTCTACAATACGAAGAGTTGGCGTTACAGACTCCTACAAGTAGTGCCCTGAAAAGCTTACACAGCCTACAACACAAGGATACAACAGTTCAAAGGCGGACATTGGCGGTACCAACTTATAGTGCCCTATAAAGTTTACATATCTACAGTGCAAAGATACAAGACTTTAAGGCTGGACCTTGGCGCTATATAGTGTCCAAAAAAGCTCGCTGGCTGCCGAGCCCCGCCAGATCCCGCCAGCCTCGATCGTCCTCGCAAACCAACCTCGGCTTCCGAGAAGCAGAGAGACCGAGCGGGATATCGAGAGAGACCGAGGGGCAGCTACAGATTCTTTTCAGTTCCGTACACAGAGTCTGTCTTCTCCAAATTCTTGCATTTCATTGGTGTTCGCGCCTTCTGCCGTTGCATCCGTTCCATGTATGTGATTCCGAGAAGCACGCGCAAGTGCATGTGCAGACGACGAAGCTCCCAATCATAACATATGACGAAGAACCCCAAAAACAAAGTCATGGAACAATCGACATAATGCTTGAGAACAATCTGTTCTCGTCTTTCCTGCTTAGAAGCTGGAAAGCTGGCGCCGCGGGTGCAATTCGAGGCGCCACAAAGGAGCAGTGCCGCGATCCTCGGCGAGTCCTTCGGAACATGGCTGCTAAACATCAACCAAGCAATGTCTATTCAAGAAAATCTCTAGAACGAAGAGGCAATTGCGATTCCTTTCAGCCTTTGATCCTTTTGTAACTGCACAGAATCAGAAACCCATGACATGGAGCAGATACGTTTGGTTGATTTGCAGCACTAAGGCGATTTCCGAAACGCTCCGGCGGTGCCGGCGACGTGATGAAGCCTCAGAGTTGGAGGCACTTGACGAATTCGCCTGCAATTCTGTCGGAACATGGATCTTCCGCCCGCAGTGTCATGCGAATTGGTTGCAGAACCCGCAGCTCGGGAATGATCTTTGCTTGGCATGTCCTTGCCAGAGCTATTTCTTTCCTGCTGCTGTTACTCAGTACCGCAAATTGGTATCGGACCCAACCGCCGAAGTCGACGGCGCTTCTTCGGATAGTTAATGCGCTGCGGTCTAGCACAGCATGCGTGAATGTCGCTCCGACATGCGTGTAGGAACTGACCCATCGCCATCTCAGGCAGTCGGCGTGCACTGAAAAGCAGCCCATTCACACCAGATACTGATCACATGGCGCAACATCACGAAGGAAACACGAGAAAATGGCTCTTGCCCTAGCCAGGTGTGGCAGGGAGGGAACAGTGCTGCCAGAGTAATGCCTCCAAGAGGCTGAGGGCAAAGCCCTCGCTTCCAAGCGATTTGCATGCCCGGATGTGGTATCGATTTTGCCAGTGCCAAAAGAACGGAACAGCGGCAAGCACACCCGCAGAGTGCCAAACGAATCTCGGTCAGAAAATCCAAACATCTTGGGTTTTGCTGCCCCGTTTGTTGGTCATGATGCCTTAGCGCATGCCCCTAAGCACATGCTCTCCCTCGTTTTCTTCGACACATCCTCCAGCAGCTTGAGGTCGCGGTCAAGATGTACAACACAATCGCAGAAGCCTGACTTGGGGATGGAACGGACAGTCTCTACCTGCATGTGTGGCGCCTGGTGTGTGTCAAACGAAAAAAGTCAGAAGCTTCTGTGATCTCGGATTGTGTTCCCAAATTGATGAAGAGGAATGAGACTTAGAGGGGTCCCCGCCTGTCATCCAAGCTGAAACAGCATCGAGCTTGATCGTCTTGACCCTCAGATCGAAGCCTGAAGGTCTTTGGCTTCTTTCGGCGCTCACTCTCGGACAGGCCAGACGAGGTCATTGGTGCTGAATCGGTTGAGAGGTGAGGCTGAAAAAGTAGAAACTGCTCTGTACCAGAGAGACCCAACTACAGCAGCCTAGTTTGCATTGCAGTTCTTGTATGTTGCTTGCCGCATGAGGAGCCTGAAGCAGGGGACGGGTACTGTAACCTCAGGGATGAGGGGACAGGATGTTCCAGGTGCAAGCAAGCTCCTTTCTCCAAGATTGCCCTGACGCCCCACCCCCTCAAACCTAAACAAAATCAAGCAAGATTACATGCGTGCGCCGGGCGCGCCCCCGAACCCGATGCTAAACCCTAATCGCTGAGCCCAAACCCTTACACTCCATAGGCTTTAAACCCTGATCCGATGCGCTCGTAACCCTAAACCTAAACCCCAAACAAGTAAACCCTACAGCCGTAAAGCCGCAAGCCCTGAACCCAAAACGGTAAACCGATGCTCGCGCGGGGAGCGTCTTAAACTCTATACCCCAAACCCTAAAAACCATTTAACCCTAAAGCCCTAAGCCCTGAACCCTAAACCCAAACCCCTAAGCCAGACCCTAAACGGCGGATTTTGCGGGTGCTTGGGAGGGGCACCAAGATTACCAAGACTACCAAAAGTTAGCGAGCGAGATTACAAAAATTACGGTCATCTTGCCCGCCACCAATAGTACCACGATGACGAAGTGAATTGGCGGTTCTGAATTACTGGCACATGTAGTAGTAGTCGTCGTCGTAATTCATATTATTAGTAGTAGTAGCAGAAGTAGTAGTAGTAGTAGTAGTAGTAGTAGTAGTAGTAGAAGTAGAAGTAGAAGTAGAAGTAGAAGTAGAAGTAGAAGTAGAAGTATAGAAGTATAAGTAGACGTAGGCGACGACAGCAGCAGCATCCACATCACTGCACAGCTGTGCAAATCGGGAGCCCTAAACCTCAGCCCGACAGTCTGTTTCTTCTCGGCTGCCGCGGAAACGGAGGTCATGACGAGAGCTTCAGAGGCAGTCCCCGCATGATCAACAGGTTCAGAGTGGTAGCCGTCTGAAACTCCGAACCTTCAGTTGAAAATTCGTGCTGTCCGTTCAGGCCGACGATGACATCGTCAACCTGGACTGCCCATCCCTGCAGGCCATTTGACGCCTGCATCCGATTCCATCGGTCGATGAGGCCACCTTCGAAGATCCTGTGCACGCGTGCTGCCGAGTGGTAGCCTACGCCAGAAACGGCCTCCAGACGGATCCCGAGCCTCTCCTTTCCGTGCCTGAAGACCGTGACGCAGAAGCTCTTGGCTTGCGATGCGCGGGACTCCTGGGAGCGGGAGCCCTCCCATTCTGCGTCCTGGAAGCCCGTCTCGGGCACGTGCAGAATTTTCGGTAGCCGTGAAGCCGAGGTCGCCGGCAGTCGACGGCCCCAGCCGGCTGCTCGGCCGCCTGCGGGCCAAATGCAATCATCCGTGCTCTGGTGTCAGCAGAGAGGAACCCTCTACAACCGAGTCCCGATCATAAGGACAGAAATGATTGACGGAGCAAACTTACTATTTAAGCACTCCTCTCGCCTCGCACACTCGGCAGAAGAAAAAGCCCTACGCACAAGAATTCTTCATCAATGGGTCAAGAGATAGTAGTGCTCAAGAGCACCCTAGACCCCTAAAATGGTCCCTGCCTGGTGGCTCGCTGGACCAGCTGAGTGGCGACTCCAGCGGGGACTCCTCGGAATCCTGGGCGAAGTCCGGGAAGGACTCGAAGGTTTCGCCCCGCAGAAGTCGCGCCCAAGTGGCGCAGATGTCATCCTTTTCATCCTCGTGCCAGTGGACGTCATCGCAGCAAAGCTTCCACTTCTTCACCTTCTGCCGCAAGTCCGTCACGTAGAGACCTTCGCTCTGCACGAGACTCCTAACGTACTGCAGGTTTTGGTCGTAGACGGGCGTGAGCTGATACTTCGCAGCAAAGCCACCAATCACGAAAACGGACAGTCGCGATTTCAGCTTTACAGCGTGGATGAACTCTCTCCAATCCGCCTTCACTTGCTCTGTGATCGGGGCCAGCATGATGTCGTTTCCGAAGTAGGACACGCCCAATGTGTGTACTTCAGGGCCTGATCGGATCTTCTGCAAGAGTTGGGCCACACCGGCACCCGCTATCGCCTCGTACCAGACAGGGGAACCAAGCAGCTCCCGTAGACGGCTTCCCAGCTTCCGGCGCCGCTTGTTAGACGCTTTGCAATACAGCGACGAATCGCCCAAAACTCCAAAAGAGGACATCGCAGGGGGCAGCAATATACTATACTATACTGTAAGATGCTGTAATACAGCACAATATACTATGCGTGAGGGTTTGGTATATGATAATCTCGTAGAATGCTCACCTCACCGAGCTGATTGGTGTATTCAAATTTGTTTCGTCCAGAAAAACCAACAGAAACGCTGAAAGCTTCGTGGTGCTGTGACGCGGCCTGCAGGTGCACCTAAATGTTCAGACTTATTTCAGAAGCAGACTTATTTCAGAAACAGTGGCTCTGTCTTGTGCACTCTTGCATAGCACGACTATACTTCTTGTCTAGAAAACATCTTGAAAACGCAAACCCGAGTCTTCCAAGCTGCACGCTGTTGTTGCTGCAGAAGTGGCTGCTGCTGCGGCTGCTGCCCCTGGCTTGGAGGGGAGTTTTTCCGCCCTTAGCTAAGGTTCTTGAATCAATCTGCCTTCTGGTCCTTGATGCTACTTCTCACACCCGTCTTGAACGGTATCGACATAGTCATCACATGGTCCTTCCTTCCCTTACTGCTCTTGCTGCTCATTGTGTCCTTGCTTTGTTAGGGGCATCATCACCATCACTATCCGAGGCCCAAGCAGCTGCTTGGGAGCCTCCCCTCCAAACCTTTGCGTCTTTCAGAAATGTCTCGCTACAAGCTTGAAACTTCCCCTTGCTCCCGGAATCCGAGCCCCGCACATAAGGCCAGCGCTTCATCCACGGCGCCTCTTCCCCATGCCGCAGCCGCCTCAGGGTTAAGGTAAAACGATGCAAAGATCGACTTGATTCTCGGGTCTGTAGAGAGCAGCCGGTGCGCTGCTGACAAAACTAGCTACCCTGTCCAAGGTGGGGAACCGCACAAATTCGTACTTTGGCGCAGGCCTAAAGAAACCCGTAGGTGACCCAGGCCTTGTGCATCGGATTGTGGAGTGCGTGGGACCCTTCGTATTTGGTTGACTCTCGCGGGCTTTGGTGAGTGGGTTCCGTAGGGCACCAGTTCAGGGACATTGCATGAGATGCAAGATTGGGGCCAGTGGGGCCGGGTCTAGTCAGAGCGATAGGTCATGTTGGGCCGCTGGGGAAGGTCGGTTCGCGAGCTGCTGTTGCATGTCTTGGTGCTCGGTTTGCTTTTCTTGGTGCTCCTATGGGGCCTGCCACGATCATCTTGGTGTCTTGTCTCTGGGGCTACACACGTCTTGTTCTCAAAAATTGAGTTTAGATCAGGTAGGCACACAACTTGGGGCTTCTTGCATGGCGGCCATGTGGCCAAAACCCTCAAGCAAAGCCTGGAACGTGCAACAGCACAAAGGGCAATGTATGCCGCCGAGGCCACAGATAAAAGAGCACCAACTCAACAACGAGAGCCTGATAACCCCCATTGTTAACTCGCACAGGACACGGTTTGTGAGCTCCGTGAGACTGTGGGATGGCAGTGGTCCGACATTTCTTTACGGCACAGCGGGCCCTTCGGGGCTGAGGGCTTCTGCAAGCACGCCTCATGTCCGAAGCTGAGGACCACGGTGATGTTGTTGCACCTGGCTCGGTGATCCACACATTGCCAAGCCATGCGGTAGCGAAACTTTGAGCTCGAATGGACGCTAAACTCGGAAAGCCTTTCTCGCAAAAGTGCCGGAAGGGATCAGTTGCTGAGCTCCTTCCCGGACGGGGATGACACAACTACGAAGATATCCTTGGACTGGCTCCCAGAAACATCCCGTAACCAGGAGCCCAGTCACAGCCAGATCCCTTCGCAATTGTTCTTGTACTATCTGCTCTTGCTCTTGGTAGGTTTTGTACGGACCGGTAAAGACCCTGGACCCGAACCGTCTGTTCCATCAACCCCAACCTCAAAGCTTTCATTCTACGAACATGGGCTGAGGCCAGAGCGGTGGTCGAAGGAGGTAGCTGCTCCAGCTGAACCTGCTTTGGGGGATTTAAGGGCTTTGGGCTAAAGGGTTCAGGGTTTCGGGTTTACAGGGTTGAGGCTACAGTGCTGAAGGGTTCAGTTTTAGGGCTTAAGAGCTTGGGGGTTTGGGGTTAACGGGTTCAGGGTTTTGGACTTTGGGTTCAAGGGTTCAGGGATTCGGGTTACACGGTTTTGGGTTTGAGGGCTCAGGGTTTGGAGATGTTTGGAGTGTGGATACCTCTGCTGTGGCTGGAAGTTGTCTATGTGCCTCGAGGGTTTGCGTCCCAGAGCGCGGCAACTCATCCTGCACCAAGCCGGTACAGAGAAAGCGGAAGACGACCTCTCACGAGTCTCACAGCACACCATACTACGCCATACTCTTCGGCTCGACTTGAAAGACGCCTCGTCGCTTGATGGCACCATCCGCCGCATCGCTGACTCCGACCCCGGGGGCTCTGGAGCTCAGAGCTGAGCTGAGCCTTGGGCCTCCGTCATAGTCCACCACGCCGTTGTGAACGACACGCACCTGGACACGAAGCTCGGGTCAAGGACGCTGCCTGCATGCAAGCTTCTCAGTGGAGATAGGACCTTGCCAATCGGTAACTTCGAGGCACCCCATGTGCTCCTCGAAAGTCGATGATCTGGCAAGCAGGAGAATTCAAGCACTGCTGTCCTGACCTGCTCTGCGACTGATTACTGCTGGAAGCCGTTTATGGCTTATTTGGCGGATCGGCTGTCTCGGAGGTGAAGCCAAGCCAATTCTCTCGGAATGTGAGTCTGTGACGTTTTGAGATGTTTTGAGTAGCAGATTCGAAGGCGACATAGTGGAGCAGTTCAGGGCGGATTTTGCGAATGCGGCCGTTGGCTTCAAGAATCTGGGGTTCGCCTCATGTCACAAGAACCCTGAACCCTGAACCCCAAACACCAACCCCAAAACTACAAATCCGTAAACCCACTAACCAACAGCCCACACTCCAATCCCTAAACCCCCAGTCGCAAACTCTGAAACCTGACCGCATGAGGCCCCGGTCCTGCTTCCAGGTGGCGGCGAGGCATCCGGCCCTCAGCGCACAGCGTTTAGTTGTGGTTTTGCGGTTTGCGTTTAGGATCTATGATGAAAGGCTCTAGGGCCAGGGCTTCAGTCAAGGTTTTGAGGGGAACAGTGTTAGCATTTCATCTTCAAGCTTTCAAGCAAGACAGGCAAGCAAAGAAAGCGAGAAAATGGCTAGCGCTACCGATGCACCCAAGTCGAGGCCCTGTTTCGCTCACCAAAGGCCAAAGGATGAGCTCACTGCGAAAGGCTTCAAAGACACAGCCTTTCATTCAGACGTGTAGGTTTAACGGTTTCAAACGGCAGGGCCTTAGGACTTCGGCTAAGTGATTCACAAAAGGGTGCGGGAGGCTGCGCCCAGACAGGCTACCAGGCTTCCTTCCCTCTGGTCCCATAAACGATGTGCAAGCAAGCGAAGCGCATGATCCGCTAAACCATGACATCCCCACATCGACGTCCCGCGACTTCCTGTGCAATCTTGCATCTGTCTGCCGGCCCCTATCCTTCCGGAACTCGATGGACAAGCCCTGCAGCAAAGGACAAACAGCGTGAGCACAGCTTTCGGGTCGAGGATGGATGTACCCGCAGTCTATGGGGATATATCACATGCATGCCTTCATTGTAGTAATTGCTTATTCGGGACAAAGCCTGTTGAGAAACTCCCGCCCTGGCAACCATCTTCGCTTGAAGAGAGCACGTGCAGCGTCTCTGTCTCAAACAACCAGAACCCCTTATTAATTTTGTGACTCGAGAAGTTGGGGTTCCTGTGTCATAATTGAAGCTAATGCGAAGCAACTCAGGGGTGGCCACGGATGTTCTGTTTTCACTACCACCACTATCACTGCAATAAGTGACAGCTACTACTAGGACTAGGACTAGGAGGAATGAGCAGGAACTGGTGGTGTTGGTGCCTGGTGGATGGGTACCATCAGCTATGCGATGCGTACTCGCTAGATTCACAAGGTTGGGCACCTCGGTTTCGAAAAAAAAAACCTAGCACAGCCGACCCTCCCGAAACCACAATACAGAACCAAACCACTACGACCGGGTAGTGCCTAGCATAACACGATCGGCGGGAGATCGCGCTGGGAACATGTGACGTCAAGTAGGCGAGTAGGGGTGTATTGGTATGAGACACGCTAACAAGCTCTGTTGCTCATTTGGAGTTCGAGAGCTTCCTGAAGAGCACCAAAGTCGGTCATTGTGAATGTAACTCCATTACAAAAGATCTGTCCGCCTGCAACAGCTGAAGAAATTAGCATCCTGTCACCTCGGTCGCATGCAGCGAGGGTAGTGAAGGAACACGCAGGAGAGTGCTTGCAACTGCAGCTGCTGCCTTCCAAATATTCGAGCACACAGCAGCAGAGCAGTCTCTGGGAACACGACTCGCTCTCCAACTTTCCCGTCTTGCCGATCCTGGAATGCAATGTCGGGCGAGGCCGCAGGCGCTGCCGGAAGCAATTCAGCAGGCTAAAGCATCTCTCCTTGCTCCAGCTGCAGCTGCCATGGCTCTCCAGCTTTGAGTCTTTGAAGATCACAAGCACATGGGCTCAAAGTGACGAGGGTTGCCAGGTGGTTGATGATGTCAGCATACTTGGTAGTACTTTGTAACGACTGGCACGCTTGACTTGCCGAGTCGAACTGTGGCTGCAATCTTGATGGGCTCACGTCACAGCTAGAGTCAGCGCACACGTCAGAGCCAAAGGTCATGGCAGCGGCCAGGTGAATGGTCCGAGATTCTCATTCTAATCACAGTAGTTTTGGCCTGCATGCCAACCAACGACATCTACCAGCTACAATGCCGATAAGGCATCGCGACCCGCGCCTGTTTTATCGGTCCGCCGGCGACGGCTCTTGTGCATCTCTACAAGTTTCTGTCACTTCCTCCCGCTTCGCATCCGTGGCTTTCGGCGAGCCTAGCATAAGACGCGAAGAAAGCTATCACAGCGTCCTGGATAATTCAACAGTCAAGCGACTGCACTTGTCGCAGCTGGGGCTGGGCGGCATCCAGCTTCTCCTGCCACTTCCGATGCTGAAAATGCCAGCTGCAACCACAGCTGCTAGCGCACTCTCGAAGCAGCTCTACACCCAAGACCCGAAACCCTAAACTCAAGATCTAGACCCCCACTGAGCGGTCCTGGCAATCTGCAAGTTCGGCTACGGCCTGCCAACACTCCAGGGCTGGTGTCCGCATGGGATAAGAAGAATAAGAGTAAGAAGGGCCAATCAAAGCTCATAACCATTCCGTCATGATGACAACAACAGGAACTTGCATTTACAACAAAAGTTGTTGCAACCGTAACAGCGACAAGAACCACGAGCATGGTCGCACGATGGGATGCAGGCAACGTGCAATGGCGATTTCGTCTTCCGTGCCGCCAGGCGTGTTGTCCCTAGGCTCCCAGCTCGACGGCTTTGGCGACGAAGTGGTACTTGTACATCGCTCGGACCTACGTGACATCTCAGCGACATTCCAGAAGTCCATGCCCTAAGCCCCTAAGCCCTTGTGCAACCGGGCCTCTGTCGCCGAGTACGCTGCAAGCAAGCTGACTAAGCAACCACTGGCCGCCTTAGAATCACTCCCCACTCCTGGCTTAGGGGCTAAATCCGGAACCTATGCCCCTGAACCCGAGACACGAAAACCCTGAACCGTAAACGGCACTGACCACAGTTCCCACCCTAAACACTAATCCCACCAAACCCTAAACTCAGAACAAGAGTTCGCAACATGAAGAGTCTGAGCGCCAAGCCCACAAACACAAGGCCTCGCAAGCGATGGGGGCCTCCGTCACCATGCGTCACCCCAACGTGAAATTCACAATACTATGACTGAGAGAAGGAATGATAGTAGTAGTTTTAGTTTCAGCAGCAGAAATAGCGGGAGTGGAAGTGCTAGTGACCACGGTTGTGGTAGTGCTACGATGGATGGAAGAAGTCATGCGCTGCCCAAATGCTGACTAATGACCCCTGTTTCACATTGATGATAGTATGCCACGTTGCTGGTGCAGGATTTTTGTCGGTGGAACCCCACGGCACTTCCCGGACTGGACATTAACGCTAAACGAGGGTGCGGGGTACCCCATCTCCTGTGACCTAGAAGCAAGGAGCACCAAGTCTTGACCCTAAACCCTAAGCCCAAAACCCTTCCAAACCCAAGCAAAAAGGAGAGCACCGAGTCTTGGGCACAAGTGATGTTGCAATTCTCGTGCAGGCCAAACGCTTCGGGCATGGAATGCAGAGGCAAGCCTGCGAGGCAGGTTTCGGCAGTGTACTGCTGTCTTATTGTAGTATACTTATTGTAGTACCTAAACCCCTCGCCACAGCCTGCGAGCAAGGTTGGGGCTTGGGGTTTACGGCTTAGGGTTCAAAGTTTAGGGCTTCGGGTTTAAAGTTTAGGTTCTATGGGGTTTGGGCTCTGGGGTGTTGGGATTTATTGGGACTGTAGAAGGCCAGGGGGTTCAGGTTTCGGCTGGAGGGCTGGAGCAAAGGTGGAGCCTGTCACGTGGTTGATGAACTCTTCCATCGTTTCCGCGGCTGGGGCATAGTAAAGGCCGCTCGATGACGACTTGTAGCCATCCTTTTGCTCCACCGACTCCGGACAGATGAACGTCTGAAGGACCGTCAAGATCGGCAGCTCGTGCTTGCCGTCCGTGACACGACCACCGTACTCGATCATTGCTCCGAGGAACTTGTAGGGCACCTGCTCGTGCTGGTTGATGAAGAGCACGAGCCTGGGTTCTTGTAAAGGGATACAAACTTAAGTTACCACAATAAAGAAACCCTATCATTTACTATAGATCCCTACTATGGTAACTTAGATTAAACTCCTTAACAAGAACCCAGGAGCTGCTGCCGACAGACTTGCAGATCTTCCGGAGAGACGCCATATGTGGTATGCCAGCCTATCGGCCCAAACTTACGCCTGTCCTGGACAGCCGCATGGAAGAAGCCGAAGCCGACGAGCAGCATCTTCAAGATTTCCGGCTTATTCGGATCCTTGATTAGCTCGTCCGAGAGCGCGGAGTAGGAACGAAGCAAGTTGGCCCGCAGCCCAGAGGGCGGCTCGTTCGTCATCTTAACTCCGTTCTGCAGCACCTGCACCGGAAAGGACGTGGATTGCATAGATGTGAGCGTCGATGAGCTTCGTTGCCTTCGGCCCTTGCAAAATCGACTCATATCTCTTCAGCATGCCAGTCTTGTCAGCGAAGGCAATGACGTCTGAGACTGTATCTGTGCCTTGTGACAGAACGAAGATCGAAGGTGTCGCATTTACCGAGTCGGCAAAGGATTTGCTGATGTCAAAAGTGGGTGGCTCGACAAGTGCTTGACCGATCTGCAGAAAGATGTATGTGACCACCGGTGATTTGAAGCCGTCAACACGAATGGCCCGGATGAAGCACAGAACTCAGCAAGCTCAAGCGCCTGGTGAAGCCAAAACTCCTCCTCCGCAACCAGCAGGTACGTCTGTCGCCTGATGTTCGGTGGCCCGCAAGGATGCACTTCGTCTTCTCACACCCATTTCTTTGATGGTAGTGCCGGTTGCTTAAACGATGCATGAGCCGTGTCTCAGTGCAAGACAAATTCAAAAAGCTTTTGACCTGGCACCTTGAGTTTTGATCCTCAACTAAACTCTGAGTTGCTATTTATCGCGATGCTTACTACTCTGTCAAGCAAAAGCATTTTGAAAGCCAGGGTGAAAGTCGCATGGCAGATTCTGCTAAGCTCCACGATGCAATGATAATGGGTCGAATCGGGTCGAACAGGGATTGCCCAAAACGATCACAGTTTAAACGCACACTGTAGCTTTCAAGTCTTAGTTGATGCTCAAGTTCCAGCTGTGAGTCCGTACAGGGACAAACGTCCGCTGCTGATTGATGTGCTTAAAGAAGCGTGCGAAGCAGTGAATAACCTGCGCAGCTCATAAAGCCTTCGATCCCAAAAGGTTCGCAACAAAAAGGCCCGGCAAACCCCCTTATAGCCAAACACTTCATGTCGCTCAGGCAGACGCATCCACGCATCCATGACTGATACCTCAGACGACAACAGCCGACACAACTACCGCCCCGCCCCCTGTCATGAAAGACTCGTCAGCAAAACTTCGATGATTCTGGCGACTGGTTGTGCCGCGACTTGGATTGCTACCTCCAACTATATTTCCCATTGCACGGCAAATCTCTCAATTGCTTTAGCTATCGTCTTGGCCCACTACTCAGCTAGCAGTAGCGGCAGTGGCGGCAGGAATAGTAGGGCTTGAAGGCTTGAGCCGGACGGCCAGGAGAAGCTTCACTTCACGGTAGGCTGCTGACCGCTGACACTGCCAAACGCCGATCAGGAGAAAGGTGAACCACTTATTTCAATACGGCTAACGTAACTGATAATGCATAGTCCCGGCCGTACATTGAAAGTTTGTGGAATGCGACAGCATAGCACCCGCAAGTACATCGACATACCCTGTCTTCCCACTGCAAATGAGCCTATGCTCATCTGTGACTCGCGTTGCTGTCGGTGCCACCAGTATGATGCCCTCTGAACGAAGCTACACCAAATACCCTGGAATGTTGTGGCTTTTGCGGCAGAATTCTAAGACTTATCCCCGACAGCCACCCCTTAGGCCTGAAGGAACATGAAGCTGAGGGTAGGTCATCTTTCATCACGGTCAGACAGTCGAAATCCATGCGTCCACGCAATTGCACACCCGCATGGGCAATCCCAGAAAGCATCTTGCAATGCTGTTCCAATATGCAAAGAAGGAGTGTTTGACTATGGTGCATTCAGCATGCATGACTGCGACGATCACCACAACGAACTGCGGCACTGCATTGCAGAACAGGGAGATTCGCTGCAACCAGTGTGGTCGTTCTGAATAATGGTACGATACGGGCTTTTGCACTGTTTGCTCGGAGAGTATATGCGACATCAGCAATGTTCGGCTCAAACGTTTTTCTCCCCCAAATGCCGTCGTGAATTCCTGAATTCCATGCACCGGTCACTGCAGCTGCCTCTCCCTGGCCCACACAGACTCGGCAGTGATAAGACGGCAAATGCAAGCCCCCCAAGGACTGCAAACGATATGGTCACCTACCGCAGAGTAGGATACACAGATGGACACCGCTATGCAATATTTTTGAGAATCTACATTCATTTCGAACATGCAAATGACTGAGCGTGCCTACTCTCCCGTCGGCGGCGCGTTTTCCTGCGCAAGCAGGCTAGTAACGGCCAGTGCGGACCTTTTTGGGAGCAACACTCCGGCCCACCGGCGGCGAGTGTGAATCTGTAGCATCTGGTTGGGGCTGCAGACTCCCTGAACTCCAAAACTCCAACCCCAAGAAAACCCCAAGAAAACAGCTCACCTGAGCGAACACACACACACACAAACACCTGCCCTACATTCTTGAGTGGAATCTTCTGCCGAACGGGTCAGTACGGCCAATGTTTGCTCAGGTTCGCGCTCGGGAGGTGTTTTGGGCCTCGGAAGCGAGGCAACAACACTAGGTTGAAAGGCAAACCAGGAACAGCTAATGTAGGGGCCTATATTTCATTACCAATACTATTTTGGGGGTTCCTTATTATGACTGTAGTATAATGGGCCCCCAAACCCTAAGGCCCCTACATTAGTCAAGCGCCAAGCAAGCACAGCATAGTAGCCAACTGTCTGAAACGTCGGTGACATCTCAGCTCGTTTCTGTCTGGGGCGCCTGCGTGCCCCCCCGCTTGCCCGCCTGCAGCTGAACACAAGTGCTTATATAGCATGCACATGCTTGGAACCAATGTGCATGTGCAATGAATGGCATTATTAAACCTACATGCATGAGTGGCAGCAGCCAGTGGAAATCCCAGAGCGAATCCTCCTGATAGAGGTACTCCGGCGCTGTGTGCAGAAAATCGCACATGATGCGCACATGCATCTCGAGCCTTCGGGCCGCGGTCCTTACGGACCCTTGGACTCAACCTAGGCTCACTTCAGACTGCATACGACTTTGGCACTACAGGCACCATAAGACAAAACGCCTGCTCTCGTGTGTCACTGAATCGTATTCCTTCACCCCATGCAGTCTCTCGCCTTCTCGTCACATGATGCGGGTGCTCCTGAATTACCACCTGGGCCCACAGCGGCCCGTCCGCCGACGGCCTGGCGCACAACCGTTGTTCAACGTGGGATTTCTTTTGCTGAGTTCAGGCCCGTGCTTAGCACTCTCTTACGGGTGTGCTCTGCAGCAGCATGCCCCGCGATGTTGAATTACAAGCAGTGGGCCGACAAACCTGATCGAGACCGTAGCTGCCCTCACCCAGGCTATACTTTACTCAATTATAATACACTGTAAGACCCGAATCTGACCCTCTAAAGATCAGCTCGCAACGGCTAAATCTCGAAAGAAACTCATCCGCAAGATTGGAGGCAACTGCAATGAGTAATCTCTGCAGTTTGAAATTGCTGGACTGGCTCGTGCTCTTGGAATTCTACTTACCGGCAGTCCCTGATTAAAACAATTGGATTGTGCTGCCCGGCTGTCTCGACTTGAAACGACATTGAGCGGAACCTAAGATGCTGCTACCCGGCACCTGGCTTTGGGAGAGGCAACGGGGGCACCCTCCTGCAACGGCTGTCTGTTGTTCCGGCATCTCGCGCTGTGATCAGGTAGGAGGGAGAAGCTTCTGTGAGGGCTGCAAGAGCAGGCGGTCTGGACAGCAAGCTCTTTATCGAAAGGAGAAATGGTCCGGTCACAAGTTCCCGTACCTCGGGTTTTGTGCATCAGATTGACCTAGCAGTTTGAACCCAGACCGAGCTCTACAGAACTTGAGAGCCGAAGAATAAGTGTAGAACCGACAGCCCTCAGGAGTCTACAGGAAGGGCATGAGCATGCACGAACGCAAGAGGCAGAAGTGCAAGGCCAAACAGCCGTGATCCCCCACCCCCAAACTCAAACAAAACCTCCAGGCCATTGGCCCAAGATAGCCTTGCAAACTCGCAGAAAGCACTAGCAGACATACCGCCCCATCCTCTTGCTCTCTGTGTGTGTGCAGGCCTGTGGTCAATGGCCGGCGCATGTAACATGGCGTGCGTTGCTCTGTGAATGGGTCGGAGAAGTAGTAACGCTTGGCCAAAGCTTTGAGGGGATGTGGTGACACAGCAGCTTGCGCGCGACATAGACCGCATCAGGCCTGCAACCTGGTTGAAGAAGTTCCTGAAGATTTAATCTTTACCGACAAACCAAAGACAGAGGAGGCCTTCGGGTGCATGGCCGGCGGCAGCCTCGTCTAACTTGCAAACCGGGTTCACGATGTATGCAGGTGCTACGCATGTGCTACGTGTGTGCTACGTGTGTGTTTGTGTGTGTGTGTTTGTTTCTACACTTATATATATATATATATATATATATGTGTGTGTGTGTGTGTATATATATATATATATATATGTATATATACACGAACACATTGCCTGGTGGACATCTCTACGAATCAAGTCCTGAAACCTTTACTTGCTGGATCACAGGGCTCAGTACGGAGGATCTACGGGAGTCATAGGCGTTTCCCTTGCAACGATCTGCGGTCGCATGGCCCTGCGAGCACTTTTGCATCCGTAGGGAGCTGCGAACACGAAGTTCAGAAGTTCATACTCAAAGAACTTCAGCTACGCTGTTTACACCGTGTTCGAAAGCAGCCGTTGGATTCATGGGCACTCTCGCCAGAAACATCCAACAAGTGTGAGAGTACTGGTATTACCGTACTGTACCGTCACAAGAGTCACAAGGTCGGGTCAAGCTGGAACAAGTAAGCGAGATGTATGCTTCGCCACCTTACACACTGGGCAGGCACATGTATTTGCACTTAACATACATGCATAACTCATTCTCTATCGTCGAAAGCCCACCATAGATGCACTTCCCGTGTCCGTTAATTATGCTTTCATGTCTGCGAATGTCCACAGATGGACGTGGTACAACTCTGTAACAGCCGGAAGCGGACTCGCACCGGAAGTTTCGAATGCAAGACGACGCCCGCAGACCACTATGCCCGAAAACCTCCAACCATAAACCTGAACTCTAACCCTTTTTACACAGGCTTGATTGGAGCTCGCCCGGCCAATGTCCCTCGTACTCTAAACCCTAAACCCTAAACTCTGAACCTTGAGCCCTGAACCCTAAACTGAAGCACTATACGGTCAGCCAGGAAGCCCAGGAGCGCCTGAGGACGAGGGCTGCTCCTTCCGAGAAGTTTGGGGTTCGGATCACGGGGAGAAGAGTAGGGTTTAGGGTTTTAGGGGTTTAGGGTTTAGGGGTTTCGGGGTTTAGGGCTTAGGGGTTTTAGGGTTTAGGGGTTAGGGGTTTTTAGGGTTTAGGGGTTTAGGGTTAAAGGGGTTTTAGGGTTTAGCGGTTGAGGGTTTAAGGGGCACTGGTCGTTACAATAATCATGTTTCGAAACGCTTTGGGGTACCTTGTGCTTTAGTTGTATAGGGACCATGCTGGGATATAGCTACGATTAATCAGACCTCTGGATCTACACCCATGACATAATGAAGACCTGAACATGTCTGACCTACGTCTGTTGGATGGAGGATTTTGGGGATCAGCGAGGAAAAGGAGACATTCAAAGTTCACATCGGCACTCCACTCACAAGAACCCTCACGCCCGAAGCTCCTGAACACTGTCGTGGCTTCTGGCATTGAGTTTACAGGCTAATAAGCGCCAAGTACTAATGCAAGCTTTGGACCGGTTCGTCCACGATCATGCTTAGGCTTTGGGGTCAAGGCCGCAGGCTTGAATCCAAACGCTGACCGTAAAGTCTGGCTGACGTGGTGCAGCCTCCCTGCGTGCTCAGCACTTCTGCAGCGGTGCCGGTTACAGGTCTTGGGGTGGAGCGTTTTCAGGCATGAGGTTGGCCCAGCCTTAACAGCTCCAGCAGTTTCGAGATTGCCAAGCTCTCCCCCAACTCTTTGCGCCACATGCTGGACTCGGACGGCTGAACTCGTCTTCTTCAGAAGACTGACGTCTTGAGTTGCATGTTCGATGCAGCCTGCATGCGGCAGCAAAGGCCAGTTTTTGAGAGGCAGAAGCCATGAATGCTCAAGCATCATCCCTGCCATCGGACCATCAGGCCTGACGCTCAGCAGTAGGCATACACTAAACTGAGTCTCGAAAGTGTGTGCTATGGGAACGTTGGAACATGCATGTGCAGTTGGAGGCACGGCCCAAGTTGAAAATATTGAGTATTGCCCCTTCTCCCGGACATCTCAGGATTGGAACGACCTTTACTTTCAGGTATGCCTACAGTAGGCCGCAGCACCTCAAACCAAGTTGATTATCGCAAGATGGCATGAAGCAGCTCCTCTGTAGACCCCAACCCACGTTTCCAAGCACAACTTGCCCACAAACTCACATCACAAGCATTCTGAAAACGCAAAGCTTTGCCTGGCTTGCTGCCGCCTCTGCTACGGCCATCCTAGCCGGGGTGCTGTGCTTTGGTCCAAGCTCTAGGGCCACGCAGCAGGGGGATCTAACACTGACCTTGAGTCTCTTGGCTTTTTTCAAAGCAGAACGCACCATTCCATCCTTGCCGCATGTAGCACGGCAGGGTGGGTGTATAGAGAGTCCGCATGGAGACATGGAGAGGTCTCTGGCTGAATATTTTCTGCAGGCAAAGACCATAATGACAATAAAGATTAGCAACAGTTAAAGTTCATGTTCTTGTGGCTTGAGCTTCGTTGCGATTGGCATTTGTCGTGTTTATGGTTCAGGTTCTTTGGCCAAGATTCTTATATAGCTATTGCTATATGTAGTCACAGTGCTTTGCCATGCTTTTCGTGATTTGGCCCGTCGCATTGCTTTGGGCTGGTTTCGGATGCGTGCTATGCATCTTATCTTTGATGTATTAGCATGGCTTGGGTAAGTGTTGACGGCTTGGGGGGGTTTTGGCTCCATCTCCGGCCGCTGGCTTTGGCCCAGTGACTTTACATGCTCCCGTGACGGAACCCTCGAGCTGCATGCGTGAACAACACCCTCCATGTCCCGTATAGAGCTTGGAGCTGTAAAGCTGTAAACATAACGGATCAATATTGGCTTCATACTGTAGCTGCTTTAGAACCATCAAACGGCTCAGAGAATCCATAAATCCAAAGTGTAAAGAACCATAACGTACATCAAAGCCAAAGCATACGTCAGACTCCCAACAGATGCCTCGGTTATCCTGGTTTCATCGTCGTTGAGATGTGACAAATCATCAGTCTATAGCCTATGCAAGGTTCCACCTGTTGCACTTTGGAAGCTTCGGGGTGAGCAGGGCTAATATGAAGCAGGCGCAAGGTACAGGCATCAGACAGGACAAGTCTTGGTTCTCCTGGAAAGGCAGACCTGAAGCAAGCGCCTGAAGCCAGAACTGTCAGTACATACTGCGATGAGGGATGCTTCGTCTGTGGCAGTGCGTTGCCCTCAACCCAAAATGGCGTACTGCAGGTCCTCAAGGCTCCCATGCCTAACAAAAATCTGGGTCGCGCCTTCCCTGCTGCGGTGACGTCAACTTCCTTCTGGGGGGCCCTGCGGCACGACTTGCGCAGGGGCTCAAGTGCTCAGATGTACTACGGCGTCCGGGCTTCGCCCGAAAGACATGAACGGCCTGGAACCGGTTTTGCAGGGGGCTTTCACATGCCGTGGCGTGCGGACACGTGTAGTTAAGTTTCTAGAGGCTTTGGATGGGATTTCTGACGCCCTTCTGGTGTGCTCATGACGGCCTTGGCCCGGGTCCGCGGGCCGAAGGTCAGCTGCAGCGGCCGCTGTCCTCCGCACTACCCAGAAACAATGCTGGGTTGGCTCCAGGCCGTCAGGAGGTCAGGGTGCGAGAGTTTCGCAGGCGCGTTCTTTGTTGCTGCGGGTGCATTGTGTGATCTTTTTTGCTGCGGGTGCGGGGGCCGGGGGGTGCATTTTTTGTTGAGGGTGCGCTATTGATTTGGGGCCGGGCATGGGCATCCAACGAGGCGGGGCCGCAGAGCCCGGGGCCCGGGGTCTTGCTGTGGTTGCGCGCCGCGTGCTGTTCTTGCTGCGGGTGGGGAGTGTGCTGTTTTTGTCCCGCGGATGCGCGGTGAGTTCACTCACTCACTTGCCGCTCGCCGTCCCAGAGCAAGCACCCATAGCGAAAAGCACCCACAACGAAAGAACACGTGTACAGGCCTCAATGCCTTTTGTTTTGCTGCGGGTGCGTGGGGAGTCCACTCACTCACTTGCTGCCAAGCTAAGATACGACAAGAAAAACAAGGTAAGGAGCAAGGTAGTTAAAGTTAGAGCTGATAACATGGTATTAAATAAAGGCACTAGAATAGAATAGAATTGAACAGAACAGATCTGAAGCATAGCATAGCATGGCATAGAACCGAGTGGATTGCAAGCCAACATGATACAAAGGAATGGAGCAGAAAATAATTGCGAAACAGAGAAAAGGATACACCAGCATGAGCTACCGGAGAACTTAATGCGGCAAAATAAGGTAGAGGTCAGTACATCGTTACATAAAAGCATCATGCATAACAAGAACTCACGCAACATAACACAACACACCATGACACAACACAACATAACACAGCACAACTTACCATAGCACAACATAACATGACTTGACATAACACAACATCACATGATTTGGCATAGCACAACACATCACGGCATGTGTTTATTATATCCTGATAAACCATAGTGCAACACAACATTGCATGGCATGTCTAACACCATGCAATGCAGGACCATGTCATACGTTCTAGCATAATATAACTGTATAGCAGAGGATAGTATCGTATAGTACAGTACAGCAAAGTGTCGTATAGCTAGTGTATCAGCATAAGGAAACCGCGAAGGAACCCCCGTGCAGACCTTTTGGTCCAGCAACATCGGCACGCGTCGATAAAACACTATGACAAGCTTCGTACAACAGTTGAGGAAAGAAAACCCGAGCCAAAGACAACACAACAGATCTGAATCCTGACCCAGCTGTTACTGTCCGATCTTGCCTTGCAGCCGCCTTCCCCTCCTGGAATGGTTGCACATAGGAGGGCTTAGAGGGAGGCTACCCTTAAGCGTTAAGCATCACATCCCCAAGTAAAGAATCTCAACAAACACTGGAACTTACGGCGCTCGTCTTCCCACATGCACAGCAATACAGATCCAAAGGAGCTCGTCGTGCGAGGATCCCTGACGTTTTTCAGAAGTCAAACATGCCGGCGACTCTTGCAGGGCCCCCCCATGCAAAGAGGCCATTGCGAATTCTACTATAGGGGCCTGACTAATTACTGATACTCTTACTAGTATCTTCGCCAACATGCTACAAAATTTCTAGTGGTACAAATGTTTACCAACATCTCCGTGACCGAGTCTAGTCTTTTAAGGCCCCTGTATAAGTCCAGAGCAATGGCCTCTGAGATTGCTGCGGTGACAATATCGAGTTATACCGAGCCTGCGGCAAGAGAAATGATGCGAATGAGAAAGCGGATGGCAACTGAACCTCATACCCCCGGCCCCCTTCGTCGAGACTCCCTCCCGCAGCCTCTAACACAGATCTTGTTAAGCGGGGGACTCGCCAAACACCGACCAACAACACGACCGAGACAGTTGTAACACAACGAAGAGACAAAGTGACATGACTGAGGCGACCTGACAAAAACTCCCTTCAGCCTGAATTCTTCGCAGAAAATGACTGACATCACTGAGAAGAATCAGAAGAAGCAGCGAGGAAGACAAATATCTTGGTTCCAGGCTCACGGTTGGTGAGAGGAGAACGGTCGAGTCAATCGCAACCCCACCGCCACAATGATTGTTTGTCATCATCGCTTCTCTTCACAGCTACGATGTGTCTGACACGAAGGCGAACACCTGGTATCCTTGGGGTCCACAAACGAGGGGTTGGGTTTAGACGTCTTCAGGCCTGAAAAAGCGTGGTTTGCCGTCCCTCCACCAACCACATACCTCAGCAAGAATTGAACATTGAACCCTACACAGGTTAACCACAGCTTTCATAACTAGCACATCGTCAACAACACGATGTCCGATGAGTCCAATGGACGGCTCCGGAACGCGGAACCGGGGTACGCGGATCATGGGCTTCAAGGCTCCAAGTAAACAAAGCCCCTAGAGTAGACTGGTGTACTACTGCTGATAGAGAGACTGTGAAAAGCACTGCCGCAACCGCAACAGGAACACAGCTCGACTAGTAACCACACTGGTGATCGGAAAATCCTAAACACGAAGCATCATGAGCTGAAACCGAATAAATTCGAGGGAGTCGAGAGGCACATGCACAAGATCCGGGCTCATAGGGTCAGAAGTCAGAAGCAGACACAATTACAAGAATATTACGTACTGTGTTAAGGCTCATAAGACGCATGTCCTGTTGCTGGCAGAAGGTTCTAGGATTGTTGCAGGATTTAGGCTCACGCGGCTTCGGCAGACTGCAAATAGCCCAAACAGCACGAAGGCGATGACGGAAACCAACATGCACCAGATTATTCCTTTTGCAAGCGAGTCTTGCCGTGTTGGCGGAATGCCCGCGGGCTTCGCAGTTCCCTGTGATACCATGCTTGGCCTCTTTCGGCCCAGATGCTGAGGCATGTTCCTACATCTTCCGAAAAATCCTGCCATGTTGTGAAGCAGTATCTGTAATTGCAAACGTGAACTATTGGTGGATTAAAAGTGTCGGGGCTGATGTAGAGAACAGCCGGACTTCCAGAAAAGCGAACTCGCCGTTCGCTTTTCGGGGGTGTATAGGGTTGTTTGCTCTTACTTCGGGTTTGGGGTTTGGGTCGCAGGGTCAGGAATAAGGCCTTATCAGCAGAAGTGAATACCTGTCAGCATCAGCTGCAAGTTGAACTTAGTTGTATTAGGTTAAGATTCCAACAGGAATCCTAAGGATTGTTGACTCCGCATGCCAGAACCATTTTTATGAAACCCCAAGCTTGACCCGGAACCCTCAAGCTCAAATTGGACACTAACCCAGAACCGTTAAACCAAACCTTACAGATGCCTCAGGCGTCAATTGCCTCACCGAGCCACCTTGCAGTTTCTTCGAAAAGCACTGTGGCTGCAATGCTATATCTGCGCGGCACACTTGCATCAGCACAAAAAACCGGCCTGCACTTCGCCACGCCATGTTTTGTTTTCATTATGCTCCAAATGAATAAACACTGACACAAGGCAGGTCACAAACCCTTAAATAGAGAACCTTTAAGCGATCTTAAACGAACCCATATCCCTCCAAAGGCTTTGATAAACAGTAGAACCTTTAAACGAGCGCTAAATATGGGGGAAAACTTTTTCCGCCAATATGTTTAGTAAGTTTAGTACTTCTTTTTGACTTGTATGATTTGGGCGCTTGCTGGCCCGCTGGGTTTTTGGGGAATCAAGCTTTTTTGGTTGGGACGGGGTGGACATGGGGGTTGCGGTTGGGGGAGTTCGGTATCCTCGGCTTCGGCTTCGGCTTCGGATGATGTGTTTTGGTGAGGTTCGGCCTGTGGAGTTCGAGTTTGAGGTTCGGGCCGACTGGGGTTTGGGGCCGGGGGCATGCGGCTTGGGCCTCTAGTTCCAGTTTGGGATCGGACGATGTCTTTTTCCGGGCTTACGCCCTTCTGAACCTGAAGCAAGCACGAGAAGACCAGGGCCATGGCCAGAAAGGTGGCAAAATCTTGCCCAGCACCAATATGTGCAATCGGTCGTCCTGCAGAGCGCTGTCTCGCATACCAAACGCACATACGCACGTATGCACACACCTGCATACGTACACGTCCGTACGTATATTTATATACACACACACATGTTACCCTCATACACACATACACACATACACA
>CAJNDV010027602.1:0-23069 GCA_905221635.1 Symbiodinium sp. CCMP2456 | reverse complement strand
ATACATACATACACACATACAGACAGACATACATACATACATACATACATACATACATGCATGCATGCATGCATGCATGCA
This sequence comes from Symbiodinium sp. CCMP2456, assembly GCA_905221635.1. NCBI lineage: Eukaryota > Dinophyceae > Suessiales > Symbiodiniaceae > Symbiodinium > Symbiodinium sp. CCMP2456. The sequence continues at coordinate 22,988 of CAJNDV010027602.1, read as the reverse complement.
TGCATGCATGCATACATACATACATCACATTTCCACCTACATACATGCACATACATGCATACCTATACAAACCTATGTATATATGTAGGCACGGGCGTACATACATGCATGCATACATGCATGTCTACATACATTTAATGTCTACATGCATGCATGCGTGCTGATTCGGGGCGACGAACCAGGTAGATAGGACAGGCACATGTTGGTCCGAAGATATCTGGGATAGGTATGGTTCGATGGGTAGGCAAGTCGGTAGGTAGATATCCGTAGGTCTAAATGAATATTGGAAGGTAGAACAGGACCGGCTGAGCATGTGCCGTGCGGCAGGTCGGGAGGTGGGTACGCAGGAACCGTAAATGGGTCGGGCAAGCATGACTGTAGATACACACACACACACACACACTAACGCGAATTGCCTGAGCATACGCTCTAAGTAGACAGGTCAGCGGGCAAGGGAGGTAGGCAAAACAGGCAACGAAGTGGATTACCTGCTGAACCCTGCAAAGCCGCATGCCAAATCAACTTGGCTTGGACATGTCAATAGATTTGCTTAGGGCTCATGATTGAGGAACTCGAAAGAATTTCGAGCTCAAAACTAAGGACCTGCGCGGCACCCCACGTTCGAATGTCAACAGATTCCACCTAACCTGCCTGCTGCCTACCTTGCTTCTGCTACACTTGGCACATACTCAGCCGATTCTATACCAATACACTTATCTACCCACCGACCTACCTAAACTTCGTCTGGGTATCCCTGCTAAACTTTCTTAAGACCAACATACAGCTGCCCCATCTGCCCTGCTTTGCAAGGATTCATGCGTGATTGCACAATGACTTACTGCCGCACCGTTGATATGCGCATGAGCATACGTGGGCGTGCCTGCATGCATGCTTGTACGCATGTGAGCCTTAAAAATATGTATCTGCATGTGTACTTGTACATGCACGAGTGTGTGCATGTGTGTAAGCGGATGTGTCTTCATGTGATGTTGTGTGTGTGTGTGCGTGTGTGCATGTCTCATGCATGTATGGTGGTGTATGCTGGTGCATGCGTGTATGCATTTATGTATATCTGTGTGAATGTGCACATGTGCATGTGTGTAGATGCGCCTGAGTGTCCATGATTTGTGCTTGTGTACATATTGTAGGTCCGTGTGTGCATGCATGCCTGCGTGTGTCTGCACGTATGTATGTATGTATGTATGTATGTATGTATGTATAGAAACAAGTATGTATGAGTGTGGTGTATATATGTATATATGTATATATGTATATGTATATGTATATGTATATGTATATGTATATGTATATGTATATGTATATGTATGTGTATATGTATGTGTATAGGCACCCAAACTTCGGAACCCTGAACTCTGAACCCGAGGAGCCCATTTCCCACCCAACCCCCCACTGCATTCCCTCCCTCGACCTCAGACTTACAATCCTTGCAAACCGCTAAGCATCTCCCAACCCCAGCCACAGCCCCAGACTCCTAGACCCCCAGTCCCAGTCCCGGCCGCCGCTGGCAGACGGGTGACTCCTATGCATACCCTAAACAATGGTAGGACCACTAAGTACGTAATAAGTAAGAAACCGGAGTCACCCGCCATACCCAGCAGACCTTTACTTCTTGAGATTGAGATGGTTGCGGCTCTCCGAGCCGAGCAAGCGGGGCCTTGGCGATTCGAGAAGTGGTCGGGATGATGGGTCGCGACTTTCACGCTGAAGTTCCGATACCAAGGCCGGGGCAGCTGGCCGGAGCTGGGCTGGGAAAGCTCCCGATGCCTTAAAAACATGCTTCCGGGTTCTAAGGCTGATGCGGGCTTGAGAGCTTCGGGTTTCGTACGATCTCGCAGCCAGAGCTTCTGCGTTAAGCTTGAATTCAGTCCTACGGGTTCCAGGTTTCAGTCTGGGCATCTTTATGGGGGTCATGGAGGTTGCATCTCAATCAACTCTTAAGCCCATGCGAAGCACCACGAACTGCTCTGAAAACAACACCAACATGGACCAACATCGTCATCGTCATCATCATCGTCATCATCTTCGTCATCGTCATCATCATCGTCATTATCATCGTCATCGTCATCGCCACAATCAAAATCATTATCAATCATTATCATCGTCACCACCATGATCATCATCGTCACCGTCAGTGCAATCAGCATCTGTAGCAACATCCTTATCATTATCATGACCATGGTCATTATTTCCAGGAGCTATAGCATCATCACTATCACCTTGATAACCATAAGCCCATAGCTTAGCAATATAACTGCAGGACTGAGAGGCCACACCCCCAAAAAACCTGCCTGGAGTCCCAAAGAGACAGAAGGGCTTAAGTTCCGGCAGCTTTACAACGAAAAACGGACACCCCCACCCCCCCCTCACCCCCATCCTTGCACGGAAGCAAACAGAAAAATGGATTACATACACCGACGGCCCATGCGCGTCATCACCCCACCCCATCCCCCTCGCCCTCGAAAGACATGTGGAAAATGAAATGCCCGATTGAGGTCGTGGCCACTGCCGATGGCAAAGGCACAGGTGGCGCCCGCACAGAGTGCGGCTGGCGCCTCGGAAGAAGCCGATAGGAGAAATGCCTCATCCGAGCCATCAGCTAACTTTTCTGCATGTTTTCGAGCTTTCACCCTAGAAAGACAACTCGCAACACGTTTTTTGGGGTCCTACAACTCTCCATCAGTGTGCTTGACTTGGTGCCCACTGCTTACCACAACTGGTCAAGCAGCCGGCATTATCCAAGCCAGCGATTGCTGCAAATCGAGGGGTCACACAGGCCATAAGGAACGGAAACTCACAAGTTAAAATGGAGGGCAAAGAAAAGGACGCACGAGCAAACCCACGACCTGAAAAAACTTATTGCGGAATCTCATTGCGGGGGTTTCGGCACGAGCTGCCCATGCCGAGTTGGAGATGCCTATTGCCAACCGGGAAATCCCCTTTTTCGCAAGAGCTGCACCGACCTGCCGGGTTTCCAGCCGCTTCAGGAGGTCCTTCTGCTGCTGGATGAGCTGGCGGTGCTCCTGGTAGGGTTCGAAAACTTCGATGCCAAAAGGAGACCACACCATAGCGGGAGCGCTACCGCATCCCAGGGAGGCTCGCGGCGGTCGCGCCTGGCCTATAGTGTGTACCATACTTTTCAACTGTTTGGGGGCCTCGAACCCTTGCAAAATCCCTGACTGACATCCCCTCTAGACTCTAGATCCCTCTTTACGCCTTTCGGACCCCTTACGTCCCAAACGAGCCCAGCCCGCCTTTAGCAGACGCTGCAGGACGCCCTTCAAGGCGTCCTTCAAGGCATCCGGTCCCGGGCCCCGGTTCTTGAAGGATCAGGGGCTTCATACGTCGGATTCTTCAAGCTAAACGGGCGACAGTACTGAGCATATGTACAGATACCTACATACGTACATACAGACAGACGGACGGACAAACAGACAGCAGACGGACGGACGGACGGACAGACGGACGGACAAACACATGTACATGTACGTACTTACTTGCTTAGTTTATGACGTATTTGTTCATTTTTGTTTGCGTGTTTATATGTTGTGTATCTGTTTACCCATTCATGTTTGTATTTCCACATTTATATTTTCATTTACTCATATTTCTGTCTATGTTTAGTGACTCAGAGCAGTATCAAGCAGCCTACAGCAACACAGTACAGTATAAAGATATGCATTACGCTTAACATGTCGGAGACCTAGCTACTGTTGTAGAACGCTAGAAACACACCGTTATGGGTTCATGTGCATTCTAAGCATGACTTCAACATTCAAGTCCGATCGAAGGTGCGATCACAGAGACGGGTTATGGTACCTACATGCTTGCACAACACAACAACGTTGTGTGGTAATACCTGAAGCTATGGGCCTTGGCACGACTACACTAGCTCCAGACTCTAGAACAGACTCGAACAGAAGCAAAATCATGTATGTATGCATGCATACATGCATACCCAACTGTACCTACGACGTGCCGACGGTCTGCCTTTCTTCTTTCCTTCCTTCCTTCCTTCCTGCCTTCCTAGGTCCTTCCTCCCATCGCAGGATCCTGGTAGATAACTGCACCTATCAGTTCTCAATACATACATACGCGCAATGTATTCCCTGGATCGTAGTTGAGGAGAACAGCCCTCGGAGGCGTGCATTGTGCGGGAGCCCTCTCCCAGATCATATCTCGGAATCGTACTTCAGATCGTGTCGCGGGATCGTACTTGGGCTGTGCTTCTGTAATGGGAACTGAGTAGGAGCCCAATACGATTTCCAACTGCGATCTCCTGGCCGAGCTTGCTTTCGATACTGGGCTTGTCGGCGTGTTCCTATTACTAACATCTAGCCTTGGTACTGCCGTGACGAGGATTACTGCTGTTGCTTGGGACTGTAGCATCACGAACATGAGAATGATGTGACCAAGGCCACAACGACTACAAAGATGTGGACTACGGCGGCTACCACTATTACTACTGCAACAACAACAACAACACTCCCACTCCCACTCCCACTCCCACGCCGACGCCTACGCCTGCGCCTACGCTTACGCCTACTTCTACTCCTCCTCTCCTCTTCTTCCTCGCATTGCTTTTATTGTTATTCTTGGTGTTATTGCGATCGCTGCCACCACCACCACCACGACCACGACCACGACCACGACCACTGCCACTACTACTCACTACCACTACTGCTACTACTACTACTACTACGACGACGACTACTACGACTATTACTACCACTACTAGGACTAAGACTGGGACTGGGACTGGGACTACGACTACGACTACGACTACGACTACGACTACGACTTCGACTACTAGTACCACTAGCACCACTAGTACCACTACTATTGCTACTACGACGACGACTACTACTACATACTACTACTACTACTACTACTACTACTACTACTACTACTACTACTGCTACTACATTCCTCCCTGAAGCCCAAACTCTCAACCCTGAAACCCACAATCGTCAACCCCCCAACACTCTCCAACCTTGAGCCCTTGAGCTTTAAGCCTCGAAGCCCAACGAAACTCCAACTTAGCCTAAACCTACCAACTTTGCTGTGTCATCCAGGGTGTGAATGCATCACTAATCTGAAGAACCCCCACAGGACTCACGACTTTGAATCACGACCCTGGTTTGCTCCTGGCTCCAACACACGATCGAGTCGCTCTCCTCCTACCGAGGAGCTGTCTGTTCAGGACCGAGTTAAGCGGTTTTCAGGCTGGTCATTTTGCGTTGTGGATTCTTGTCATTGGACTTCTGAAGATGAGTTCGCTGTTGAATCGGTGTCGCGACCCCTGCGAAGATGAACGCGCTCTTCTCCATTTCATACTGCTACGGCTGCGCCTAAGGATTTACCGCACTGCTACTGCTACTGCTTCTGTTGCTGCTGCCGCTGTCGCCGTCACTGCCACTGCGGCTGCTGCTACTGCTGGCTACGGCTACGGCTACGGCTACGGCTACTGCTACTGCCACTGCTGCTGCTGCTGCTACTGCTCTTGCTTCTGCTACTGCTACTTGTTTTCTTGGGTTGTTTGCGACGGGGCAGGATGGGATATGGCTGGCGCATACAGTGCTGGAAGAAACTGTCGTGCAACCTGTATGCTCTGTTGTGTGTGTGTCAGGTCGCAGCAGTTCATTCGTTCAGGTTCAGCAGATCCTTTACAGCTTCGTCTGCGATGTCATGTGCACTACAGGTAAAGCTGGGGGTTATTGTTATTGCTAGTGTTACTCCTACCGCTACTGCTGTTGCAGCTATCGCTGCTCCGTTCTTGCCCCTACTCCGACTCCTGCTACTCCTATTCTTACAACCAGTCAGTGGCCATACGACTCGTAAGAATACCGGTCTATTGTCAATAGAGATTGTTTGGGCATCACGTAGAACGACGTTTGGCGTTGCACTTCGTGTGAGGGCTGCCCTCCTTTCAAACAACCTTTCACGCACCGTCACTTTTGTGATTTGGATGGTGCGCGGTCTGCAGGAGTAGGAAATCCAGAATTCCAACCTCACTAACTGCCCGTGAACCCCAAAAATCCGTACAGTGTTATCAAGTTGAATTGCGCGCACCTCCTTCGTGAACGCCAAATCTCAAAACCCTGAGCCCCTCCCTCCCGGCCGCTGCTGACTGACCGGTGACTCAACAGCTTTACCTAAGCTCTACCTAATGACAATGAGAAAATAGCCGATAGTAATAAACCTTACTATTCTGTGGATGGGTCACCGGACAGCCCCGCTGACCTGTAAGCCTCCTCAATGGTACTCAGCCGGGCCATCACCGCTAAACCCCAAGCTCAAAGCGACTCGACTGGTGCTTCTACTGCGGCCATGCAGCTGCAGAGGGTGACTGCCAAAATGCATTGCTGCTGCTGCTTCTAATAGTACGGCGACTACGGACTACTGCTACAACTCTGACTTTCTGCTACTACGACGACGACTACTTCTGTTGCTTCTGCTGCTGTTACTGCTACTGCTACTGCTGCTGCTGCTGCTCCTGCCACTACTCCTAGTACTCCTACGCCTACTCAGCGAACTGGTTGCAAAGCCGGTGGGTCTTGAGATTTGGCAGCTGTAATGTCGTCATTCTCAGCACGAAATACTGGCTGTGGCTGTGCAGTGAGGGGTGGGGGGGGGGGCGGGGGATTGACCGGAGCGCCCGTTCTTTTTCAGTGCAGAAGGGGAAGCACGTTGCGCGCCAGCCTCTTAAGGACATTCAGTGCTGGGTCAGATCATCGCAAAGAAAATCCTAGATTGCCTCAAACCCAAACAAGGAGACCTTTGCCGATTGGAATGTCTGTTCTTTAAGTTGTAGAGTATCAAGTCAAGTTTCTCTGCTGACTGCCCCAAACATCCCATAACCAGCACCAAACCATCCTGCCAGGAGATGCGAGTGCCTGCTGTTTTGCTTCAGGATTTAGCTCCGCTTTAAAGCAGCCTCAATAACCAGAATGAGGTTAGGGGCGTATCTTCTATAAGGAGCTCTGAGGAATGGTGTCAGCAAGCTTCCAAATTCAACCCTATCTGGCCAGGCCCTTTTTGATCGGCAGAAGCCTGCATCCTGAAAGCTATCAGGCTGAGCCTTGGTTCGGGAGGCACTGAGTAGTGCACGCTCCTACAATCCAGGCATGTGGTTCGAGGTCTGATAAGTGCCCAGCGTAGGGTTCAGGATTTTTTTGTTGGAGTCGGGTTTCGGGTTTGGGGTTCATTTCCGGTGCCTCCCATACTCCCTCAAGCCAGTGATGCAGCGTGTGCACGGCATGATGCCGCTATGTGCACGGCACCCGCGCGGCAGTGCAGTTGATTGGGACAGACATGGCACTAGCGTGAAGGCTCGGCAGCACTGCAAAACCGGGATATGGTAATATCAACAAGGATATTGAAACGGCCCTTCGTCTGCTGTAACAATCATACTCCAATGGGAAGAAACCGCGGCCCAAGTCCCTTAGCGGCTAGACGTCAATCGGACGTCACATGGACTCCTACAGAAGAGCCTCTGGCTCCCTAGCTTGTTTCGCCTCCGGCAGTAATGCATCTGAACCGTGAGAAGCCGGAGATGTTGACACTCACCCTCGGGCAAAGCCAGGCAAGCTCTGTAGACAAGTTAGGCTCGACACTCTCTATACTGACCTTGCCTGGCAGAAGTCGCAATTAGGAGACCAAGGCTCTTCGGGCTTCGGATTCAGGATTAGAGGGGGCGCACTACCGCTTTCGAATGTAACCTCCCTTGCAAGAACTCCTCGACATAGATGAACAAGAATGCGCAAGCTTAAGGAGGTGTCGACTTGATCGATGATGCGAACTGCCAGAGTACAAGCCAAGCGCATGGTGAACCTCTTCACGAAAAACATCTGCACATCTCTTTCGTGAACCTTACTCACCCCGACTCCTAAACACTCAACCCTAGAGAACAAGGAACCAGGGAGCCCTCACAAAACCAACCCTAAGCCCTACACCCTGCGTACGATTCGCACCTCATAGATCCTTCTATTCCCTGGTCTTCCGGGTCTTGTAGGCGTCAATGCATCCCATGCACACGTAGTGGGTCCCACCTCCGCGTACACCCACACAAGCCAGGCAAGGCTTTTGGGGCTCTGGGTTTCGGGCTTTTTGCCACTGACTCTCGCCGCAGCCAGGTAAGGTTAGCGCGGAAATAATATAAAGGTTGAGGCTTACGGGTAGGCCCCACCTCCACATCTGTAGCCATCAGACAATCGATATTGGCAGATTCCACAATTTTCGTCTGGTGGATTTGCCACCTCAGCACTGCGAAGTGTCGCGGAACCATGCAAGCACAAGCGCGTTGTTGCCTTCCAAAAAAGCAGCCGAGATGCGTTCAGCTCGAACCACTCGAAGTTGGCAGGGCAAACGCCGAGACAGTCTAAGGCGTCTAGCGTTGACATCTCCTCGACGACCTTCTCTCCCTCTTGCTGTGGCAGTTTCCTCATTCAACAGCCAGGGTACGACAACATGTCGACAATCCAGAAGAAAAGCTTGCAGCTAGGTCTCTCTTCCTCCTTGACTTCCTCCTTCGGTCTTTCTCGGTTCTTGCCTTTTGCAAGTGCTTTGGCGACGGCCTGGCGGTTCAGTTGAAACACGACACAAAGATGGGCTGCTGGATGATTGCCGCGCCTTCACGTGGTCATCTCTGGAAGGGGCCGAATTGCCAGAATTACCAGGAACATCTTCATCTAGCATGTCGTCGCCAGTTTTCATGGCCTCGGAAGACTCTACAGGAAATTACACGGAACTGTGGCCCTGCTAGCCGGAAGTTCTAAAGAACAAGCATGACACAATCAGCAGCGAAGGTTAAAGCAGGGCACGGACTCGACGCCTTTGAGCAGCTCTGCAGCCATCTCCCTGGCCAGTGAGCCCACGGCCTCCTGCCACGGCGGTCGACCACGTTTCGGGGGACGGTTGCGCTGAGTCTCCGCCGGAGGATCACCTCAGAACGCGACAACTTCTTCCAACAAGACTATAACATTCCAAACCAAGTGCGAGGTCAATAGCACATGCTTGGCATGCCTGAGGCACATACAGACTTCTGTCCTCTTCTGCGCAACTTCCATCCCAATCAGGAAATCCTCCGGGAGCCTTGCGCGAGGCCGGGTTTTCCATCTCTCTCAAAAGCAGCGAGGAAAGGCGTCAAATAACGAGAAGTAGTAGTGCCCCCCCTTCTCTCTTACTTAGTACGACTAAGGCCCGTATATAAGCCGTGTGACACCCCCTAACACCCGATGAAACCGACACAACCCAGGTCGAATCATTATACGCTTCACTGGAAAATATACCGCACGCCAAAACCCTGCTGTAATCATCAAGGCATGAAGGGGTTTCCGAAAATAGGGAACCCTAATATAGTACCCTAATTAATAGGATCCCTATTATAAGGACCCCCAAAAAAGGTACCCCTAATTTTCGGAAACTCCCATCAAGACATACCCTAAACCCTAAACCCCAAACCCTAAACCCTAAACCCTAAACCTTAAACCCTAAACCCTAAACCTTAAACCCTAAACCCTAAACCCTAGGCACGAAGTTGCGATTCGAGGCACAACTGGCGGCAGGCCAGGCCGCTGACGGCCAGCTGCGACGTTGGGTCTCCCAAGCGGGTGGCCAAGCGGCGGAAGGCTCTTTCTGCAAGAGTGACAGCAAGTCCTGGACAAAAACCACGGTTTAGGGCTTAGGGTTTAGAGACGGTTTAGGGTTTAGGGTACGGGTACGGTCTATGGTGTCGATGGGCAATGGTCTAGGGATGTTTAGGGGCTTCCGACAACCCCGTGTGTTCCCCCATTGATCAGGACTTGCCTGTCCACGGCAATATCCTACAGCACCGCTTGCACAATCCCTCAGCATGGAAGCATCTACAGCACCAGCAGGACTCACCACTCCCCAATCAGGGAATGGAAACCGTGCCAAGTGGATGGCTGATCGAGCTGGGGATCCTAGGGAACGCTCCCGGCTGCCGTCCATTCCTTTACGAAGTGTTGGACCTGAACCTAAGAGACCCTTATTTGCTCCTCCGTTGTGCTGCGATATCTCGTTTCCATGCTGATTCCGGATATGGACGGCAAGAGCATCGCGCAGGCCAGGGACGAAAGATAGATGGAAACGATCTTGAGCGGCATGCTCACCTGAGAAAACGACCCGCCAAACGTGCCTGTTCCATCTGAGTGTGCCTCCGAAGTCTTGCAACCAGGCGACAGATTTCAGCCAGTTCTTCGGCACTGTAGTCTTCAAGCTGCAGCACCAAGGAAAAGCGACGTCGAAGCCCGGGGTCGGAGTCCATCAGAACCTGATCTTGGTCCGTAATGAAAGCCATGATAGAATCACACGCCTGCGAGCCCGGGCCCGCCCGGTTCCATTCTGCATCCATTTTTTTCTGAGCTGTGTCTTGCTTCTCATCCGCCCAGAACCGTGCGATGTGTCACGGGGTGGCCCTCTCAACCGAGCTCCCGGCATCCATCTTGTCTGCATAGCCAGCGAGGACTACCTGCACTGGGAAAATTCCCAAATGGGTCTTTCACCTGCAACCATCAAAAACGTTATTCAAGCGAAGCGGCCAGCAACCCCGTGCGATGGTTTTCCACTTCGGTCAGAAGAGTCCGAATCACTTCTCCACTGAACTTGTCGCCTCCCCGGTCGGCCAGCGCGTAGGCCTCCGATCGCAAGACCAAATCCAAGACCGAAGTGACAACGAAGTCAAAGCTGAAACCCAACTCCTCTAAACCTTTCTGGCCGGGTAGGGCCAATGTGCCTCTTGAGCAGACTAGGCATCACAGACAATGCTTAGAAACAAACAGCAGACTTAGGATACCCGGGCAGAGCAAGATAATTGGAGCTGTTCTCAACGCAGCATGTGAAGAGTACGGGTGTGGCGCATGATGGTGCAAGATAGTGCTCCGCACAAGTGAAAGACCATGTTGAGTCAAAGACGCCATCAGCATGGGAGGCACACCCTCAGCATGCCTCGTCAATGAAAAGGCATCCTCCCATGGCGTCACCTCTGCCGAGCTTAGCGTGCCACATCAGAACGCCATCGAATACTGGTGAACATGGAAGCACAGGGAATCGGAAGCTGAACAAATGAGGCTTCAAATTTCGAATTGCAGCTGCAGCGACGCACGGCTTCGGCCACTGTAGGCGCGGTCTGTCCAACAAACTGTCCTTCGCACGAAAGTGCACGAAAAACAAACGACTCCCCTGCCACGGCATTCAGACCTACACTGACCGCGTGTGAGAAATCCCAGAGCTCGGGCTCCCGTTGAAAGGAGCCGCCCTCCGTCCTTTGAGTGCCAGCGCGTTCCGCTCCACGAATGTGTCACGGGGAAGCACTCCGTGTGCATAGAGGTAGCGGCCGATGAGCCGGGCCACGGTCGTCTTTCCCGTCCTTAGAAGGATGCGAGAAAGCCTGAATGGATAATTTGCAACAAGAACCGTGTGTGGATCTTGACCTCTGCTCTCCAACGGCTGGCGCGCTAAATAAGCATCATGGGGACAGGATGATGATCATGGCCGAGTGTCCCTGGATTTCCGGTCAGCCTCAAGTTCAGGCTCGTTTGCAGAACGCGCGGATCTCCGCCACGCTCAACAAACGCCACGGTTCGGGAAAGCTCGGCAAAGAAGGCCTTCACGTTGGCCATGCCTCTGCAGGAAATGCACAACTCGACAGCCTATTAATCCTTTGCCCAGGCAGTTTAACCATGTTTGGCCCTTCGTTGTGTAACCGTCCGCGATTCTACAATGACCAGGCCACCTGTGAGGCGTTCCACCTCCTGCTGCACCCGCTTCCGTAACTCCGGATCGCCCATTGTTGGACGTTCTTCGATACCGAAGTCGGCGGCCGTGAAGACTGCCACCTCCTTCTTGACATCCTGGATGCTCCTTCCGCCTGAGCTTGGCTGTTGGGGGGCTCCAAACGTCGAGGCACAGCAACATGCGGCAGGCCTTGCTCGGTGTCCATGATCTTCTGTTTCTAGCCCTGGACATTCAAATCCGCTAACCTCAACCAAACCCTAAATCCCAGTTAAAAATCCTTTCAGGCCCCCTTACCAAGCTCTTCGTAGAATAGACACCCCAAAACTCTGCAACTTGCCCAAGCGGCTGCGTTGTCGAGACAAGGTAGGCGGATCCTGTGGAGAGCCAGGGGCAGCAGAGGCCCTTCCAGGCAACGACATCTGGGCGAACGCCTGAAATCGTGATCGGTGAACTCAGGATGTAGGGCAACTAGGAAATTAGGGAAATCTAAGGCTGAGCAGGGCTTAGGGCATACCGGGTGGCTAATTTGTTGTTGACTTTTGTGTTTTTGTTTGCCCTTTTTTTGTGGTGCTGGGTGGGGGGTGGATCTGCGCATTTCGATGGGGAAACCTCTATTTTCCTGGGAAAGCCGTTATTTTCTCAATATTTTCATAACAAATCTCTATATCTCTAGTTCCTCCATGCCCTTTCAAACAGCCTCCACGTATTCCATGCTTTGATCACATCTGAGCTCTCCACAACAAGCTTAGCCTGACAATCACGCTGCCCTTTTTCCATCTCGATGCGAAAGCCCCGCAAGAGTCATGTCTCCACGCGTCGACGGATCGAGCTTGCAAGCCAAACACCCGATTTGCTTCCTCTTTAGTTTTGTACGAGGTCTGCATCTTGCCGGTGGCGGGATCACCGCATGCCAAGGCAATCGGAGCTTGACAGCATGCTGAAATTTCTACAGCAGCCTGTCCGATGTGAGCCCTAGCTTGTCCCAGGGTGGGCCAACGCACAGCATTCACAGGGACGGGGGACAGAAACAAAGCGATGGAACATGAACACATCCCGCTGTCGGCTTCACATGGCTGTGGTGAACTGGCTCGCAGTTATGCGAGATTGACATGCAATGTGCCCACGCAACTCCAAGTTGAATGAACAAGACTTTTGTCCACATCTGTCCGAAAGTTTTCACCCTGTGCATATATGGTGTGGCCGGTATGGCTGCATTCCACAATGTACTATGGAACACCGTACTATCATGAGGATATTCGACAAGTGGACGACCCCATTCAACAAATTCGGCGAAATGTCCAGCCATGGTTGCTCATCGTCCGCATGAGCGACAAAAGCAACACATGGTGGTGGAGCGCAGCCGCAAACCCTGTGCCACAAGCGCGGCGCTGCCAGTAATGAAGCAGCTCCCCATGGCAAGCCGACAAAGACAGTTGTTAGTAATATATCGTATATCTACGTGTATACCAATGTCAGTTTCCAATGGATCATCGTCTGTGAAAAGCGTACTTCATGTTGGCAGCTCACACGGCTCTGCTTCACACCTCTTCACCTATATGCTCGTGTTTCCGGTCCAGAAGCACTGTCCTCGAGCGAAGCATGTATCATATAGCACCTAATAACTTCTGGAACTCAGAAGCTACACCTTTCCTTCCTTCTTTCCTTCCTTCCGTCTCCCCTCGTTCCTTCCGTCTTCGTCCTTCCCTTTCTTCCTTCCTTCCTTCCTTCCTTCCTTCCTTCCTTCCTTCCTTCCTGCCTCCNNCCTTCCTGCCTCCCTGCCTTCCTTCCTTCCCGCCACCCCTCCGCAAGGAAAAAAAGGGCAACAAAAAAAGGCTAAAAACATAGGGTCCCCTTAGGGCTTCAGCTCACGGCTTCGGGTTTAGGATTTAGGGTAATAAAGGTTTCGGATGATGAGTGCTTCCGAGCAATTACTGGGTAGGCTTAGGGGACTTACTTGTAGTACAGTTGCAGCTTAGTCAAAACACGAGACCCATGCGTTGCACCCTGTCCAAGCCTCCGGATACTTCGACACGATTCGAACAATCTGCCTGTCCAGGGCTTTCTCCTGAACTGCTCGAGGTGTCAGCCATTTCACACCACCGTCATACAAAAAAACATTGAACATCACCGAAACCTGGTGCAGTGCCCGAACTGCACAAAACAGTACAAACTGAAATCAAATTAGGAAGGAGTGCATTGAAACTGTCTGGAAGCCGCATTTGAGATGTCAATAGTGCCGTGTCAACTAGTCTTGCAAGGATCGGTCAAGTTTACTGACAGGCCCGCGTTCTGCTGCGCGATGTCCTTGGATGCATCATGCTGCTGCAGTACGGGTCTCTCAAGACCCCCAACAGAGCAGCAGTTAAACGTATCCAAACAAGATGCCCGCCAGAAGAAATTCTCGATGTGCTTCTCCAACTTTTCCCGCAGACCCGGCTCGAACTCGCGCTGATGACGATGTCTGAGAAAAGCAACAATCGCAGCTATTGGAAAACAAATCCATCGATGCTTTCAATTCGCCCAGCCTGGCACATGTTTCGCAGATGTAGGCCAACTCGCCCGGAGTGTAATCATCAAGGTGCAGTCGATTTGGAAATCTCCGTGCTAACCCTTCCTCGGCTGCGGAGAAAGCTTCGGCCGTCAACGGCAGCACGGAAGCAGCCACGTGTACCAATCCTCATGAAACAAGCATCTTCGGCACGCATCAGTCTTCCCATCTTCTCCTGTGCTTCGCATCATAAAGTTACTTCCATCTCGCGCTCGAAAAGTAAGAAAGCTTTCGAAGGGGGCTTTTTAAAGTTCGCAAGATTCCTGAAACATGTACTTGCCTTGTAGCCGGCCAAGACAACCATGAGGTTCGTTCGGTGATTCTCGACTTCCGTCAGTAATGTCCTGCACATGACTCGCAAGAGAAGGTCGAACCTTCACCGAAACCCCAACATGCGAGGACATGGACACCTTTGTGTTGAGGTCGAGGCTTAATGGTGGCTACCACTTCTGTGCTGAAACTGGCCCGCAAACCCTGGTTGTGTACCTATGCCATATCTCGTGCGTTTTCTCAAGCATCCAAAACCAATAAAGCGAGGGGCACAAGGACCACAAGAAGATTTTGGACTTATGAATTTCCAAAACCCTAAACCCTTAAAAAAAGAACGGACATCACTCACTCAGTGGTCTTTGGTTCTGCTTGTAAAGATAGGATACTAGGTCAAGGTAGGCGACGTGGTATGCAATTTCCGTATTGGATTGAAGTCATGTGTGAACGATATTTTCCCGGGAACTTTGCACAAGACCACACCACCCTCGGACCCCATTTTAAATATAGCCAAATCTCTATAAGCTCATGCGGGAACCCTTTTTTGGGCTGGCGCCCAAGCGCGCAGACACGCGCGCACCGACATTGCAAACAACCCTGAAAGATTTAGGTCATTAAGCACACAGGCAGATGCAAGTGTCACTCCTGAGTGCTTCCTGAGAGAATGCATCGCCTGCACCGCCCACGCCGGCCGCAGAGTCCATCAAAGCGTAGGCTTCGTCCAAGAAGAGGCAGCCACCCATGGCTTCTTGCACAGCAGCTTTGACACGAGGCGCCGTGCCGCCCATGAACTCAGCCTTCAACTCCAGGCCTCAGAAGCTTCTCAAGGGGTTTTTGAGATATTGAAGCGTATCTCAGTGGCCGCAAAAAAAGCAAATTTGAGAGACGGAGACGAGAGTCCGTTCTTCTCCACGAAACTGTCCTTGGGAAGAACGCCGTAGGTGTGGAAGAAACGTGCGAGGAGCCGTGCAAAGGTGGTTTTCCCGGTGCCAGGGTTTCCCGTGATGATGATGTTCAAGCAAACTCGAAGATCGCTCCTGGTGCCCGTTTGCTCCACAAAATTCACCTTTTGTCGAACTTCTGCAAACCACTCTTTGGCTTTGATCATGCCCACGAGGTTGCTGACCTCCTCATCAATGGCATCCTTCTGCTCCTTGCCTTCCCCAATGGGGGCCCCAACCTCGAAATCTTCCTTGGTCAGAAACTCGCTTTCCGGGTTCTCCCCCGGAGTCTCCCCCTCCTGGATCCGGTTGAAAAGCCTCAAGGACCCCGCACATGCGATGTATCATACTCATTTGGTTCTAGGGTCGAAAAACCTGTGCTTACTACCCTAAACCGTTTAACCCATGTTACTACCCCAAAACCCTAAACCCTAAACCGTTTAACCCATTATGGCTGTTGGCCTTGTGATGCGATTCTGCACTGCTCGTTGCAGCAGTCGTCTGGCCAAGGCTAAGTTGCCACGCTCGCCAAGCTCCTTTCCCTGACCACCTCCAGGGTTTGGGGCTTCAAGGGTTTTAGGGTTTTAGGGTTTAGGGTTTAGGGTTTAGTATGGTTCACATATTAAATTGGGGTAATGAACTTAAACCAAATCCCAACCTCCGCCATACACTTCATTGATGTGCTCTGCCAGTCGGGTGTCTAAGTTCTCCTCGAAGGCCAAAGCTCCCGACGGAAGTCCTGCAGCCGTGTTGGCGATAAACTGCACGAGCTCCACGGCCGTGAAGTCCGGAATAGCCACGTTTGTGGGGAACCGGGCTTCGAGAGAGGGCTCCATTCGAGCTATCCTTGCTAAACCTTGCTGAGTACCGATAATGATCAGCAAGGTAGTACCGCTGCTGCCACCATCGATGTTGCCCAGGGCCGCAGCCAGCGCTCGAACCACCTCGCGGGAATCGACGAGAGCATCCACATCCTTGATAGCCAGGCACCCATGCTCCGCTGCCGCCAGGCGTGCGGAAATGATTTCCGAAGGATCACCTTTGTCGGCAAGCTCTTGGGATTCAACCTTGGCCGCTGATGCAAATGCTGCTCTGCAGATCATGTGCCCCGCCCGAGTTCATTCAAAACCAAGTTGCCCAGACCACTTCTTCTCGGCTAATCGCACCAGCCGCTCGCAGGAAACAGGTCGCCAAGCGAACGAAGGTCTCCCGCCCAGCGCCTTGCCCCACTGAGGACAATTTGGTAGCGCGCCGCGATCATTTCTAACACACAACGCCCACCACACACATTCATGTAACGACATAGCGGAATGTTATGTAGGGCCGTTTCTGTGGGATGTTATGTGAACTTATCTGAACTTATATGTCCTGTCCGATCAGGTCCCATCCGGTCGCCTCCCGGTCCTGTCCCGTCCTGTCCTGCTCTAACCTCATCTCGTGCAATCTATCCTAAGCCAACCTAAGCTACCTGCCCAAGCACAATCACGAGTAATTACATGTGCCTATGCATTGATGCATATTGCCGGCTTCGCAGGCTTCGACGGGTCCTGGGTTGGATGCCACGCAAAGAGCCCGGGGCATGTGCAACGCGCCGGCCAGGGCGGCGGAGCCTCCCGCGGCAGCCGCCACCGCGCCGCTCCCACGGGGACCGGTTCCCCCCAACTGCCGGCGGAGCTGCGCAAAGAAGCATCGGGCCGTGCCGGCCTCCTATAAGGGCCGGCGGAGCAGTTCATGAGACGAATGCAACATATTTCTACAAAGAATACAAACACCACATTTTAAAGAAGAGTAAGAAGTACTTGCTATCCGCAGGCCTCCTCAGAGCCCCAGCCTACAAGCTGGGTGACCTCCGCCTCGACCTCCCGCATCCGGCGCTCCCTCTGCTCTGCAGTCAGGACATCCTCAGATTCTCTTCACGCCAAAACCGCTAAATCCAATCCTCCTTTACAGCTCTACTCTACCTCTCCCCCTTAAACGCTAAAACCCAAAAACAACTACCATTGAGAACACCGCCACTATCCGCCACTGCTGACCTATCTGACTCTCTGTATACCGCTTTAGAATAACAACACTACAGTATCTGACTCTCTTCATACAGTAACGGCTTTTTTCCCAGAAAGGCTCCAAGCCGAAGTCCATGGGCGTCAAGCGGAAGCGCTCCACTGAGTCCAGGGAGTCCGCCCAGGTTCGATCGTTTTTCCTTGAAATCGCCAGGTCCTTAGATTGCAAACTCAAGCCCTTCCAAGGCCTTATATTAGGGTCTTGTAGGGTTTCAGAGCGATTGTGCTTGTTTGTAGTCTCATGACTCCTGGTTCCATCATTGTATCATCATTGTTGTGGAGGCAGTAAGCTCCAACTGAAACGCATACTCTTCCCCGAAATCTGTGCCCAGACCTCCCATGTCACCCATCGCATGCATCGAAAACTCCAGCGAGCCAACACTCCGATCCGAGGTACCAGAACGTCTCGCGCCAAATGGCCATTCTTTTCACGAATGAGCTTCTCGTCAAAGCGCTGTCGAACGATGTGCTCAAGCACGGTGGTGAGCTGCTTCGTGCCGACATCACCCTCTCCTGAGCAAGAGCTGGTGCCGATTGAACCTGAGAACCTCTCTTTGCCGGCAGCCTGCTTCTTGCCACTAAGGAGCCAACACCTTCATAACCACGCTTCTCTACTTCTGCAGCAATCAGCATAGCCACATCTGTCGGGCTCAGAGTTGGCAAGACCAGGAGGTCTGGCTGCCGACGCCGGAAAGCAGAGAGCTGCCTCTGACATGAAACCGTAAATCGGTCCAACTCTGCTCAGTGCTGCAAGGCTTGGCCACACCTCTTAGCACGATCCGTTCTACTCTTAGCTCTGAATTTATCACCGTGCAGACTGTGACCGAGGAGGATTCGCCCACATGCAGAGACCTAAGTCTGAGCCCGAAAGACCTTGCAAATCACATTTAGTCAAGCGGCATGTTTGCCTCCACGGATTCTGGCGGACCAGCCATGATCACAACGCTGCCAATGTCAAGCACCTGCGCTAAGCCATACTAAGCCCTAGTCCTAAACCCTCATCCCTGAACCTCGGCGCACATCTTCATCAGGGATGAAGCCCGGCCCTAACGAATCCACCAGGCAAACGCCGAGCCCTTCTTGAAATCATAGAAACTTGTCCGACCTGCTCCAGGATGGATGCATCACCCTCCGTCAGACCGGCATTGAGGCGCATGTAGAAACAGGATCGGTCTGCCACCTTCAATTTCCCAGTTTTGGGGTCCAGCCTCAGCAGACCCCGGCACAGTCGTGAACATGCAAATTCGTTTATGCTGCTGCTTCTCGAGCTTGATGGCCACCATCCCTGAAGTGCAGCAGAGGGGCAGATCGCTGAGGGCGCCTATGGAGATGAGTAGATCCGCCTCTGCCACGAGCTCGTCATACTTGTAATTGCCTTTACCAGCCCGGCAGACACGAAAAAAGCTGTGAACCAGGTCTGGCAAACAGCAACTCTACTGAGTCTACTACGCCACTACACTACGACTAAGCCCATCCTACAAAGTCTGAGTCTTCCTTCGTGCGAAAGACCGTTAAACAAATCACTGTAAACTCATGGCAGAGCGCCTACTCTGCCAGAGGGCCCTTGCACTCGCAAAGGCCGATGTGAGCCCGGTGGAAGCTCCTGCGTGAAGCGAAAGCTTTAGGACTTTAGGATTTGATGTGTTCATGCCCCACACTTTTGAGCCGTATGTCGACTTCGGAACCGGAGCCGCATGTCAGGCCGTGTTAGGCTCGCCCTGCTGTTAAGCGTTTAAGGTCTCCTCCACCACCAAGCCAAGATCGTTCTTGCTCAGCAAAGCACCTGTGCAAAGAACTGTTGGGCAACAGCGGCAGCCTCCCGGCAACCCGGCAACCCACCTCGATTTTCAGAGTCTTGCCAGGCTGCCAGGCGAACCCTGGATCCAACACGGACCGATGCCTTCCAGAGTTCGCAAGAAATCCGCCTACATCTTGGTATTTTGGGGTTGGCAAACGGGAACAGACAGCCAATGTGATGCTTTATCCTGCTGGCCGGGGCACAGTGAGTTGATTGTTCAGGAGTCCGAAGAGTCTGCCAATCAATTCGGCCGCGACGTGCTTCCCCACCCCAAAGCCACCACTGATCAGGACGTGTCGTCGCGGTTGCTTTCCTGCCACACAGAAAATCCCAATCATTCGTGGTCGTGTTTGCTACAAGCCCCGGCGACTTCATCAGGCGAGGGCAGAAGAAGAAAACCGCAAAGAACAAGTACCCAAGAAGCCCTGCAGAACACCCCAGTGCCGAACGTGAATCACTGCAGCACAGAAGTCTGCATTGTTAAGAGCGCAGAGTGTCCTTCTTTGAGGACATGCCGGCCGGCTGCATCGCGCAGACGTTGCACGATGAACTCCTCCCCACCACGTAGCCACAATCAAGCAAATGCAAGATCTTGTTATATCTTGCTGAAGCACCAGTACCTGCTTAAACCTGGCTGCAACGTCACCTTGACGGGCTCAAGACCAACAGCGCGATCCAAATCAGCCTTCAACCTGGCCAAATCTGCATGTCTGCACGATTTTCTCTTAGGTCTTCGCCTTCAAAGTATCGCTGATGGTTCCGACACGATGTGCCTGCAGTAGAATTCCAATTCCTCCTTCTGCCACAGCAGCAATGCCGCCAGCCGATCTGTTTCATGACCTCTGCTATGGCTGTGGAGATGGTCAAAAGCTGAGAAGAGTCAGCGAACTGTCGCATACTTGGACACGGACTCTCTCGTACGCGCTGAACCTGAGCCGACAGGCTTGAAACCTGTATCCGGCCTTTCTCCTGCTGTCATGCATAACTTCGATTGCTGAGGCGTTTTCCTCAGCATATTCACGCTGCTCTCGAGCTCGGGTCAGTCCCAGCTTCTTCCTTCGCAGAGCACAACTCGACAACCTGTGACCTGTTGTCGTTCACTTCCCAGCTATACTCCCGAAAACGTATGCATAAGGGGCATGCCAAAAGTCTCTTCAATGCTCCGCCACAGGAATTTCAAACGGTGCTCGTCGCTGTATCTGACACCTTGGTCTCAAAATTTCTTCCGGGCATGGTGACTTCAGCAGACATAAATGAGCGGGCTTTCATGTCGTGTTTTAATCGCCAAGATTCCGCCGGATGGGGGCTGCACCGGCTGCGCTGGCTCTGGCCGCGCTGGCGCTGGCCGCGCTGGCTGTGGCACCGGAGGCACTGGCGCCACAGGCCGTGGCTCAGGCTTTGCTTCCGGCGGCTTTGCAGGTTCCAACCTTGCACTGCTCAGCATGGAGCATTTTGGAGCATGCGAAGCAGGGCACACGCCTTGGAGGTGCTGGCTCAGGTTCGGTTGCACCTGAGCCCAAGAATCAAGGAAGAGATTGGCAACAGCCCGACTCTTTGTGGGCCGTGCCTGAAGCTCGTTCATCGTAACCTTCAAAAGCGAGAAAAAAAGACACTCCATTTGCAGACCCAGTTCAGGGACGCGCCTCCGGTGGTTGCAGGCTCTGCGGCACCTGATTGTCTTTGCATCCCGGAAAAAGCCACTGAATACGTACCACAGGTGATGCTTGCAACCAGCTTGCAAGCCTGGCACCGCTGAATTCGAGACCATGCAGCAACAACGGCTTCTTAGCACCCAGCCATCAGGGGCTGCAGGAACGGGTGCAGCAGCAGCAGCAGCAGCAGCAGCCTCGCAACACAAATCGGAGCTCCCTTCAGGGGGCACAGCGGCTTGAGCTGACACTCACCCCAAACCCTGCGCAGACAGGTCCTGGATCGCCTAAATCCCATGCATCCTTGTTTGAACATTGATCCGAAATCCGGAGCAGCAGCCTCTGCTCCAACAGTCAAGAAAAGCTCCTGAGCTCCGATTCTGTGGTAGAAGGCTCTGCTTCACATTCTCTCCGCTTCTGCTGCTCATGTGTGTTGTCAGCCGTTCTTTCTACCGCCTCTTCTTTGGCTCTTGCTCTGTTGGGAAGATTCCGCTATCCATGCTTTCCGACATCAACCTGGGGCGCAAATCTCTTCGTAAACTGTTTAAAAACATCAGAACTCGCTGTAATTTGCCTTTCCTGCTCTTTCCTGGCCCCTGTCCCTTTCCTCTTGTTACTTGCCTGTGCTTTTCCCCTTTTTCTTCTCATTCCTTCTAGTTCCTCCCCTTTCAGCCCTTTGCTTTCCAGAGAGAGAGAGAGAGAGAGAGTGCTGCGAGCTCACGCTTTCAAGGAAGGAGAGACAAAAACGAAAACATAAAATGTCAGCACCTTGATGCTTCCAGCTCACAACAGCACCTGTTGCTCATACTACTGCTAAGTACGGATCACCAACTAAAGCCAAAGCACCTGTCCCTTTCTCAAACCCAAGCTCTCGAGGCTTGGGAATGCATCCACCGAGGCGAAGGAGCTGTAGGCCGGCAACGCCTGCAATCGGATTGCGCAGTAGGCTAATCTTCCTAGGTTCGAAGACCCGCGCGGGGCCAAGATAAGTCGTGAAAGGAGCGATGGTCTCAGTAGTGCAAGTGCCGTTGATCCAACATCTTCCACCAAGCAAAGCAAAGATCCGATCCTGACCTCTGCACATATCCCTAGTGAACACTCTATGCTCTCTGAAGGAACGCTTCAACCGCGCGGCCCGCAGGGCCCCACCTCCTCCTTGGGCTGTACTGGATACGTCGACCTCAGACTGCAAACCTTCTGGGCTCTTTGATTTACGGTCTCATCTCTAGCAAATTTCAGGCCTAAGCACAACGCAGCACGTGAAGGAAGCTGTACCCTTCGAACCACTTGAGGATGCCACTCATCTGCAGGTTGCAGCACTTGTCTTGCTGGAGCCACATGAAAATGCTCCTCAATTGCCTCGTCACAGGAACTCTACCAGCGCAACGTCTCCATGCGACTCATTTAGGTCACACGGCACAAGCCCAATGTCTCGACTTTCGAAACGCAAGCCCCAACGATCTGTGGCCTGATAGAAATGGAAGAGGCTGATGGTCGCTGTCGTTCCTTCCATCTCCAGGGGTCTTCGACCTCAGATGGTTTGAGCATACTTGTGCCTGTTTACATACATACATACATACATACATACATACGTACGTACGTACTACATACATACATACATACATACATACATACATACATACACACATGCATACATATTTGTGTGTGTGTTTCTGTGTACTCTATCTATTTTCTGTCCATCTATCTAAGTCTATCTAACTAACTATATCACCTATCAGTCCATCTACCCATCTGTCCGTCCACGCAACCATCGATCCTACACACAACACATATGTCTCTCTTCCTCTCGCTTGTCTTTATGTCATAGCCTTGTATCAATCACCATTTATCGCTGTCTCTATACGCGTATAATTATATATATATATATAAGAGAGAGAGAGAGAGAGAGAGAGAGAGAGAGAGAGACAGAGAGACAGGGAGACAGAGAGA
>CAJNDV010027591.1:31768-47369 GCA_905221635.1 Symbiodinium sp. CCMP2456 | reverse complement strand
CCCAAAACCCTAAAGCCCTAAAAACCCTAGCACTTTCGTGGGGTTGGCTCGGCTTCGGCTCGCGGGCTCCGGAACTTCGAGGTTTAGGGTTTAGGGTTTAGGGTTTAGGGTTTAGGGTTTAGGGTTTAGGGTTTAGGGTTTAGGGTTTAGGGTTTAGGGGCATTTCGAGGTTTGTGGGTTCAAGGTCTTGGTGGCTTGGAGGGATCTAGGATTTAGCATTTGGGATTTAGGGTTCAGGGGGTTCCGGGTTTAGGGCTTTGGGCTAAGAGCTTTTGGAGTCGTGGGGTTCGGTTTCGGGCGACAGGGACGGTCTTGAGGTAACGCTGACTCCATTTCGCAAGTTCTGTGGCAGACTCTAACAGCTCTTTCCAAGGTTTCTAGAGGTATAAGCTACTTATAGGGCAATCACAGGGTTCTTTATAGGCTTCCTACAGCTTTCGTAGGGTAGGATGATTATGAAATGAAGGGTTTAGGGCCAGTCGGGGCCTGAAGTTTTGAAGCCTGAGAACCTTTGAACCCTAAACCCCCTAAGCCCTAAACCCTAAACCCCTAAACCCCTAAACCCTAAACCCCTAAACCCTAAACCCCTAAACCCTAAACCCCCTAAACCCTAAACCCCTGAACCAACCCTAAACCCCCTAAGCCCTAAACCCCTAAACCCTAAACCCCTAAACCCTAAACCCTCAAAACCTTAAACCCCTAAACCCTAAACCCTAAACCCCCTAAACCTTAAAAACCCACTAAACAAAACAATATAGGTGATTATTTAGGCCCCTACATTAAGTCCTATCATAGGTTGGAAGCCTGAACCTTTGGACGAGGGATTCGGGGAGTGCTGTACTATAATCACAGAAAAAAAGGACCTGCAGAAATAGGATTCGCAATTGTTCCGACCCCTTCCTAAATTTGGGTCCTGTTTAGGGTCCTTCTTATAAAGGTGTCGTACTTTTTCGGTGACCTTAAGAACGACCCTAACTTAGAGAACTATCCGTTTACATTGGTCCCTGGTCTAAAGGCGAGAAGCCAAGGCAACACCCCGGTCACCGAGAGAGCCAAGAAAGCCAAGGTCGAAGCCTGCGGGCACTCATGGGGTCCTTTCAGGGTTGCTTTAAAGCGGTGCTGTAGAGAGTTCCAGGTTTTGGCTTACGGCTTACACTTTAGAGTTCTTTTTTTTGGGGGGGGGTTCCTTTTTGGGTTCCTGCAAGGCTTCGAAGAAGAGTCTGTCTCCTTTGGGGCGTGGCAGGGCTGCTGAAGGTGCTGCGGGCTTCGGGGTTCAGGGCTTCGGGTTTAGAGTTCAAGGTGTCAGGGTTGGGAATTGCTTGGGGGGTCATAAGTTCCAGTGTTTGGGTACAAAGGGGCGGCAGTGGGCAAGGAATGAGGGTCTTTGGATGGGATACCACTACACTAGATCGTGGATTGGCATCTAGGGCTTTAGGCAGTAGGCTTTGCTTGCAGCGTTCGTGGCTTGGGCGCATCTTTCTGCCGTCGCGTGGTTCCGCCATTAGAAGGTTTAGGTTTACGGTTATGTACGACAAGGACCAAGCTAGGACAAAGTGAGCCATATGTGTGATGCACCGGGATCCATACACAAGGAGCTTGATGGAAAAAATCCACTCCCCGACTCAACAAAACCCAAGGTCTTGAGATGAGTGTGACTCAGATTAAACTTTGAACCCTCAACCCTGAACCTAAACCCTTAACCCCAAACCACCCAAAACCCTAAACCTTAAACCCTTCTGCTGATGCATCGGATCGTCACCCTCACAAATGCAAGACGTAACGACATGAGTCATCTGCTGTCACTACTACGAATCTAGGCCCCTGACTACTTAAATCCCGTCTCTTCAAGGGCTGCCAAACTGGGTTTAGGGTTTAGGGTTTAGGCGGTGTAAACCACTGGACCACCTCATATCTCACACTTCCCCAACCCCAAACCCAAACCCCAAACCCTAAACCGCAAAACCCCAAACTCTAAACCCGAAACCCTTAACCCCAAACCCTAGACCCTAAACGCAAAACCCCAAACCCTAAACCCCAAACCCTAGACCCCGACAATCCCAAACCTCAGCCCCAAAGCTCAGGGCTCCGGGGTCTTCGTTAGTGTAAGCACCAGTCTGAAGACTCTGGTGATACCTTAGAGGGTTTACCTGTGGCCAAAAATACCTACTTTTTTCAGGAAGTATATATAGAGACCATAATACAGGACCCTAGAAAGGTAGGTCTTTTCGGCTACAGGTACAGGGTCTAGACATCTTTATCTTGCCAGTGAAGTTTGCCCAAAAAAGCTTTGAAACCCCTGACAAAGCGGCTAAGAAAGCCCTGTTCTTTCGGTATCGCCACCAACTGCAGGAGCCTGGTTCAGAAACCCTGGCCCTATAACCCCAAAATGTCAGGATCCCTACAGCCCTAAACCTTAAACCCTTAATCCCTAAACCCTAAAGCCCTAAACCCTAAAGCCCTAAACCCTAAAACCCTAAACCCTAAACTCTAAACCCTAAGACCCTAAACCCTTAACCCTAAACCCTTAATCAGGTTTCTTGGTTGAAAATGCGGGGTTCGAGCTGGCATTGAAGAGTATGAGGTGGAGCTCACCTCACCCCACGGATTTCTGGATGTGGGGTTTATAGGGCCATTATAGGGCTTACATAGACCTTAGGGTTTAGGGTTTAGGGCTTAAGGTTTAGGGGTTTATAGGGCTTATATAAAGGGCTTAGGGGTTTCGGGCCTTAAGCTCGTTTGAGGCCTAGGGCTTTGGGTTTAGGTTTAGGGTTTAGGGTTTAGGGTTTAGGGTTTTGGGTTTTGGGGGGTTGGGGTGCGGAAGGAGGTGTCGCAACTTGGAGTTTCGAGCATAGGGTTCATTCTTGGGTTCGAGGTTTAGGGTTTAGGGTATATCCGCCTACAATCCATATGTACTGATAGTATCGACCGAAAAACCCCGTTCCAATACTCATTCCCTAAACCCTAAACCCCAAACCCCAAAACCTGAACCCCTGAACCCCAAACCCCTCATTCTTAAACCCCGTACCCTATGGGCTGTGGGGCGTGGTCACTCAGTCTTCGCAAAGCAGACCGCCTTGAAAACGAGAGATCTCCTCTCCAGGGACGAATGACGCTTCCAGCGCATGCCCTGCAGGAAAACCACGAGGGCTCCGTGCCTGGGTTCTGAAGTATTCAAAGCAGGAAGGGACGAAACTTACCCTAAGCCCTAAGCCTTAAATCCTCAACCCCAAACCCAATCTCCTGACACCCAAACTCCAAATCCTACACCCTGAATCCTAATTATTCTTGACACCCAAACCCCCACACCCGGAACCCTGGACCCTAAACCCTAAACCCTAAACCCCTACGCCCTGAACCCCAAAAATGGTCTGCTGATCGGGCTTTCATGCCGTTTAGGCTTTAGGTCACGTCTGCTATGACCCCTCAGCCCTAAACCCTAGACCCCCCCAGAAATCCCTAAACCCTAAACCCTAAATCCAACCAGACCCCTAAACTCTAAACCCTACAATCCTGAAAAAAAACAAAAAAATGCATCAGTCCATCATCATCCTCAACCCTCGAAACGAGCCCAGGGCGCATGTAGCAGCAGAGGAAGAAGGCATTGGCAAGCTGCTGGTGGATGGCATGACCATCCCTCGGTGCAGCGCAGGGGAGGATGTTGGGGGTTCTGCCTTGAAGGCTCCTGGTTTAGGGTTTAGGGTTTAAGGTTTAGGGTTTAGGGTTGTAGGGCCTCCAAAAAAACACATAAGCACAAAATTAGGATAGGGATATCCCATACACATCCCCTTATAATGAAGCCCAATACGGTAGAATTTCCCATAAAATGCTTCTGCTTAGGTCCTTTTTGGGTCCCTAAACACTCATGCGTCCCGAAGCGGAGCCTGTCCGGATCGAGATCCAAGCGCTCGGTGTTCGGCATCGCGGCTGAAAGAAGAACTTTCGGGTTCTGTCGGGAAGGTCGGGAGGAGGGCGGGTCGTTCTTAGGGGCTTAGGGTAGGGGGGGTGGGGGGAGGGGTGTTAGTTGCAGGTTGTTGCTGTAGGCTCCGAGCAGTCGCAAACGCTCACAATGTTGTTGGACTGCAGTGCTCATGCCTTTGTCTCTGAATCTGCCACAAGTTTTTGCGCTGAGCCCAAGCATCATCCAATTACCGGTTCAGGGTCTATAGGGTTGCCGGTTTAGGGTTTAGGAACGCCCATCGACACGCCTACTCCACGAAGCCAGAGAGTGCACACGCACAGGTGCTCTTTCTCCGAGCTCTCCCTGTAGCCAGAAACCCAGCTCTCACTTTCCGAAACACGCCCCTGCAGATGCAGCGATGCTTGTCACAAGGCGTGACGGAAACTCGGATTGCAAATGACTTGCGTAAAAATGAAAAATATCAGTATGTAATCCAAAAAGACGATGTTAACTACTACCACCGTCACCACCACTGCCACCACAACCAATGCACACACCACTGCCGCTGCCCTGCCGCTGCTGCTGCTACTGCTACTGTTACTTCTACTGCCAGGACTCCGTTACACAGCCCCTTCCAAGCATTGCTGCAAATCTGCCCTCGGATATTGCGCGAGCGTTGCCCAAGACCCCTTGGACCGTGGACCTACTCCTGGGTTCAGGCTTTAGGCGTTCAAGGCTTCGGGCGTAGGCCTGGCGACCAGAATCATTGAACACACTCATTAATGGATTGAACTATCAAAAATCTGCTTTTTGCTTTGTCCCAACATTTTTTAATTTGGGGTTTGAAATAAGAACCTACAAAAAAGCAGGTTATGGTGGTTGAAGATACTGTCAGACATGAGAATGCTCGCCTTACGCAGTGAGACCCCGACGTCTACTCGAAGGCGCATGGGTGCTGTCTACTTTGCAGCGGTGTTGTAAGAAGCTAACAAAGGAACACACTCTTATCCTGCACCAGAAGCCGCTAAAGAGACCTCAAGAAGGAGGGGGATTTATGTTCTGGGTGTAGTTTAAACCATGAACCCGAAGTCCTGCAGGGGTCCTGAGCCATTTGCCGATTGAGGCTGGGCCGTATGAACAGAGAGCTGGACGTCGCTCGAAACTTAAATGCTGCTCTGGCCCCTGTTGCCTCCCGCTGCCAAAGACACAGCCCATGAAAACACCGCCAATGCCGGAGTTTAGGGCTAATCTAGGGGCCTTAGCTTTAAGAAAAGGGTTTCTGGGGCCCATTATACTATACTTATCATAAAGAACCCCCCAAAAAAAATAGTATAGGTAATTATTCAGGCCCCTATAGTATGCTGATTGGAAGCCGAAGAAAGGGCATATTTGTAGTTGTGGCCTCATCTCTAGTGCTGCGAGCACTCGGATCCTGACCAAAGCTTGAAGTCCACTAGCCCCAGTGCAGAACCCTTTATAAGATAAGAGACTTTTGGGGCAAAATAAGTCAGGCTCTAGATCGAGGCTTCGCAGTTCGGGCAACCCCTGAATCGAAGGTTTGGGGGCAGAGGAGCTAGAATTACCGGGACAGTTGGGGAGATGGACCCTCCCGATAAGGTCCCTTTTAAGAGGCCATCAGTAGGGTTCAGAGGGGTCTCCTTTAAGTAGGGAGACCCTGCTTAGGCTCGGTCTAGGGTTCGTGGCTGAGGCGTGAGGCGTGAGGGCTTGGGACTGGCTTTGGAAACCCCACAATAAACCCTGAACGCAAACGGTCGGAGGCTGCATGCTCCATTGTCTACAGCAGGCTTGAGCCAGGAGAAATACTGTTGATATATATATATATATATCCTGCATTACCTTAAGGACCCTGAACTATGGGAACTATGAGATATTCCTCATTATGGGTAATGCAGGATTGATAACATCAACCGTAGTTCGGAGTGGGGCTGAGGGGCTCTGGGGTTCCGGGCCATGGCATATCCGTATTTTCTTGGGCCTCGCGGTCGAATGAAAGGCAGATCCCTAAACCCTAAACCCTAAACCCCTAAACCCCTAAATCCCTAGACCCTAAACCCTAAACCCCTAAACCCTAAACACATAAACTTAAACCCTCGACAAAGAATTTCAATGAATGGAGCCAAAGCTCAGAGAGCGACCGGTACTTGAGCTCTACTGTAGGTTTGCTTAGGGTTTAGGGGTTTAGGGGTTTAGGGATTAGAGTTTAGGAGTTTAGGGGTTTTGGGTTTAGGGGACTAGGGTTTAGGGGCGTAGGGGAATCGAACCCAGAGTGTCCATATATACTACCATTGTGGAATTAGGTCCTAAAAGACCATGCTTATAATGGCTTTGGGGACCTACTTCCATACTAGTACGTAGTACATACGGGCCTTTAGGGGACTCGGAAGATGTGTAGACTCACGGCTTCAGCAAGTAGGGTTTGGGCTTTCAGGTTTCGGGCGGTCTGCAGCCGAGAGTGTACAGGGCCCGTAATCTAACATAACATGGGCAGCCACCGGCTGACATACGCCGGATTCAATGCCTTGGCCTCTTTGCCAAAATGTAACCCGCACGGACATTGCCGCAGAAAGAGCGCTTGACCATTGGCACAGGGCTGTTGGGTTTGAGATACGTGATATGTTGGGAAGATGGCCGTACAGGCAGGAAAATTACTGAAACGCCTTACCTGCCTCTTGGTGATAGTTGCAGTGGAAGCAGCAGAGGCAGCATCAGCAGAACATGTAGCAGCAGCAGTAGCAAAGCAGCAGCAGTAGCAGCAGCAGGCGCAGGAGCAGGAGCAGGAGCAGGAGCAGGAGAAGGAGCAGTGGTAGCAGTCGTGGCCGAAAGTAACAGCAGAAGCCGTAGCAGTAGAAGAAGCAGTAGTAGTAGTCGTCGTCGTAGTAGTAGTAGTAGTAGCAGCAGTAGCAGGAGTGGTAGTGGTAGGGGCAGCGGTAAAGGTAGTGGTAGTAGTGGTAGTAGTGGTAGTAGTAGTCGTCGTCGGCGTCGTGGAAGTGGAAGGGGAAGTGGGATGTGGAGGTGGAGATGGAAGTGGAAGCGGAAGAAGAAGTAGTAGAAGTAGTAGAAGTAGTAATTAGTAGTAGTAGCAACAGTAGAAGTAGAAGTAGCAGTAGTAGTAGTAGTAGTCGTCGTCGTCGTCGTAGTAGTAGTAGTAGCAGCAGTATTATGGTGATAGTAGTAGTAGTAGTAGTAGTAGTAGTACTCGTAGTGGTAATTCTATGGCTGAGCCTAGATGGGACGCATAGGTGCTTCGCGCTTCGACCCATGAGGTTTCTGTGGAGGTTGGGGCATGCCTACGTGCAAAAGGGTCAAGCGGCATCAACATCTCTTTATGGTCTTCTACAGTAGACTTGGGTTCCGGGGTTTAGCAAATCGGGTTCAAATCTCTTGACCCGAAGCGATCTCGGACTTACAAAATCTCACAGGTCCCAAGCCCTGACGCTAATCTTACCACCACCCTAAACCCTAGACCCTAAACCCTAACCACCCACCTACAACGCGACAGAGAAACTTACGAGCCGAGCTCAGCTCACCGCTGGTTTTAGGGCTCCTCCGCCGAGGGTCCCTCCAGTGACACCGCCTGAGGTCCACAGAAATGTGGGTTTAGGGTTTAGGTTTTAGGTTGTAGCCTTTAGGGTTTAGGGTTTAGGTTTTGGGGCTTGTTTGGAACATCTTGCATGAATTGCACAGCCCAGGGTCTGCAACTTGCCAGCGTTTGAGTCCATTCTTGAGGCTGCTCTAGTGGGGTAACCACCTTGTAGCCCCAAGCCCTAAACCCAAAGCCCTGAACCCTAAGCAGCACTTCTTCAGCATTCTATCATGCTCTCGCTTCTGCTATGCCGATGGAGCTCCGTGCCCTCCTCCTGAGCATTGCACATGTAACATAGTGGCCTTATCGGAAGAAAAGGGGTTCCTTTAAAGGGTCCTAGAAGGGATCTATAAGAGGGTTCTATATCAGGGGCCTTTACACTTAGAACAAGGTTCTGGAAGGTTCTGGGGTACCTACAATAAGGAGACCCCGAAATAGTGGTGGTGACCTTTATGTATCCCTTATATACCCTAAACCCTCAACCCTAAACCCTAAACCCTAAACCCTAAACGGACCCTGAAAAGGACACTAATTCAGAGAACTACCCGATTGCTAGGCAGCTTGCCAACTCCGCTTCTTCGCCCTTGGAGATCGCCTGGCCATAAGCCGGGATCCGGTTTAGGGTTCAGGGTTTAGGGTTTAGGGTTTAGGGTTTAGGGTTTAGGGTTTAGGGTTTAGGGCTTCGGGCTTCTAGGGTCTAGGGCTTCCAGCGGTTAGGGTTTAGGGTTTTGGGGTTCAGGGTCTAGGGCTTATACTTATAGGGTTTAGGGTTTACGGTTCAGGGTCTAGCGCTTATAGGGCTTAGGGTTTAATTAAGGTTCGAATCCAGGGCTTTTCGGGTTAAGGGTTCAGAGTTTAGGGCTTAGGGTAGTGGGCCCTAAACGCTGAAAGCCTGAAAGCTTCAAACGCTGAAACTTCAAACTCTGAAACCCGAAACCCAAGCAAATGCCGTCCTATACTGATACTGCTGGGTCGGGGTTTAGGGCTTGGGGTTTAGGGTTTAGGGTTTAAGGAGGAATCCAAAGTTGATTTCTTGTTGGGGGTAGGAAACTCTTGCAAAGAGAACTGCAAAGAAAGCCGCGACATCCGAGACGCTCCCAACACCTCAGAAGTTACAGCCCTGTGAAGTCCTGCCAGAAACCGCTGAGGCACTGCCAGACGACAAGTACCCTGACCGCTATACAGAACTTCACAATAAGACCCTTCATAGATAGTACGCCCCTCAGTAAACACCTTCACAACCCCGAAACCCCAAGCCGTAGAATCTTGACCCGGAATCCTAAACCCTAAACCTCATATCAAACCGCTTAAACAATCCAGGCACTGCCTCCAGGAAGCAAGTCTTGTACAACCCCCAAAGCATCCCGTACAGTATCCGTTTTAGGAGGAACCCTTTTTAGGACTGTTGATGATGATGATGATGATGATATATATATATATATCCTGCATTACCTTAAGGACCCTATACTATGAAAATTATGGGATATTTCTTAGCATGGGTAATGCAGGATTTATATCATCAACCGGCTCTACCCCTGTAGCAGAGTTTTAACTTATGAGCCTCCAGGAAAGCTGCGAACTTGGGGTTGATCCTCTCCTTCGTCCACTCCAGCGTCGTCTTGGTCCTCCGAGGCAGCAGGGAAGCAGAGGATCTGCCGCTTAAAGCGCTGGTGGTCGGCTTTAGCCTCTAGGGTATAAGGTTTATCTGGGGTTTAGGGCTCGGGGTCTAAGGTTTCGGGCCTGGGGCCTGGGGCCAAGTCTATGGGTTTAGGGATAGGGGTTTGGGATTAAGCTTCGGCTTGAAAACTTTGGGTAGGGTCTAGGGGTTTAGTGTGATTGCTGCGAAGATTGTGATCTTACACCACAGAGCGACATTTATGCTCCAATGCTCAGTGCGCCACGAAATGCAGCTGTGGCCCGACTGCGGGGAGAAGCATCCCACACGCGCACACACACACACACACATGCACACACACACACACACATATATATATATATATATATATACATATATGCATACATATATAATCCGCTCAAGGCGGCCAAACCCGCCCAAACCCGTTCCTTCCAGGCTGGCTTGCCAAAACTCTCTCAACGTCGGCCAGCTGTGGTCAACAAGCCATGTCCTAAACATCCCTAGACCCTCAGCCCCAACCCAGAACCCTAGACCCTAAACGGGCTTTAGGGATTTAGGGTGTAGGGTTCAGGGTTTAGGGCTTTAGTGTTTTAGGCTTAGGGTTTCGGGTTGGACGGCAGGCATCAAGCCCCGAAACCCCAAATCCCTAAACCCTGGTACAATCTGCTCACAGTCAATTTTGTGCAAACCAAATCTTGTCCCTAAACCCTGAAGGGACCCAAAACCCTAAACCCTAGCCTGAACCCCGCGACCTCCCCCAACCCTTGCCCTAACGCACAGACAAACGATGAAAGGGGAAGTGGGCTGCAAGACCGTGAGTTTAGGGCTTTACTGGGGAGGTTAGAGTTTGGGGTCTCTAAACTCTGAACACCAAACTCCTAAACCCTCTGCCTTGTGTATGCCGGTCTTTGGACCTTCCTCAAGGGCATCGATGCACAACCCGGCCGCAATGCCTCAACCCGGTTCGAATGCCTAAGCCTTGAACTCTACACCCCAACCCGAAAAAACAAAAACAACTCATCTCAGCAACCCAAAGAATAAACAACCATAGCGAAACTCTGTTTCAAAAACGCTCTCGGGTCCCGTTTGGGTCCGAGGGCAAGTTCACGTCAGCTTTGTGCTCCAGCAGCAAGCGACACTTCCTGCGATGGGGTGTAAGGGGTGGGACGGGATTCAGTGGGTGTTAAGAAAGGTGCGATGATGTCAATACTCATGGTATCATTACCTATCAAACGAAGGTGAACGCGCATCACCAAAGGACAAACCCCGAAGCCAAAAGCCTAAAGCCCCAAATCCCATAACCCTGAACTCTGAAGCCCTAATGCCAGAAGCCTTAAATACTACACCTCAAACTCAATGCTCCCGCAACTAAAACACGTACCCCTACCTGCAGCCCGATAGAGTGACATATAAAGTTTATATAAAGGGGAATGGCAACGATGAGACGCTAGGAAGGTGGGCTTCTATGGGAGGCAAGTAAACCAGGTATACCCTATCGTCCGGGGCCTGAATAGGGTTTTGGGGGCATGTTGTAGTACAATGAGATTACTGGTCAGGATCGAACCGTACGGAATAGCACAGGCAGACATACCCTAAACCCTAAACCCTCAACCCTAAACCCGAAACGACTCCTGGCCTCTCTGCTCCCCTCATGTTCAAGGCCGACACCATCAGGGCATTCTGACCTGCCCAAAACTTCAAATATCCCTTTGAGGAATAAGCCGTAAAACATCGTGGGATCCCTACTATGAGTTGAGGTATATTCCTTAATGACGGGAAATTGAAAGATCCGACCTGAACCATTGGGTGTTTGGGTTTCCAGAAAACCGCTCAAAATCTAAAGCCCTAAAACCCTAAACCCCCTAAACAATTCAATTCCTGAAAACCCTAATGCTCTAAACGTCCAAAAACCTGAAGCCCCAAAACCGTAAAACCCTAAACTCCAAAACTTCAAACCCAAAAACCCCAAAACCCTAAAGCCCTAAAACCCCAAGACCCTACAAAATCGTAAACCCCTAAAGCCCTAAGGCGCTAAAACTCTATAAAAACCTTAAGCCCCTAAAACCCTAAACCCTAAAGCCCTAACCCTAAACCCCTGAACCCTTTTATTAAACCCTAAATCCGTAAACCCAAACCCCTAAACCTCTAAACCTGTACAGCCCTAAGCCCCTAAAGCCTGACTGGCTGACTCCCGTCTGAGTATTGTAATAACACGTGAAGTTCGGCATGCTTCCTCGGGCGCGGGTTTTAGGGTTTAGAGTTTAGGACTTAGGCGTAGTCAATTTGTGGATTTTAAGGTCTTGCTTCTTGGACCTGAGGGCATCAGGATTTTAGGGTTTTGGGCTCCCAAACATTTTCGGTCGTTTTCGGGGTTCGGTTGGATACTTCAGCGAGGCTGCTCATTATGTGCGAATACCCTGCGAGCCCATGCTATGAACCACTGTAAACCATCAAACCATCAATAAAAGAAGCCAGTTTAAGGGACTTTTCTCGAATCATTAAGGTCCCATGGCCATGTATTGAATCATACTTGGAGAAGGCTCTTTTGACAACTCCAGCTCAGCTTTTGGAAGAAGCCGTTGAATTAGGGTTTCGGGCCGAGGTGCCGGGTTTTGCGTGCAGGGCTTAGGGTGCTTTCCGGAACCATGTCGACGATATCTTCGTGTTCTGGGAAGTCAGTAAGAGATTCCGTCTCAAGCTTCCTCAGTAAACCCCTAAGGGGGCCATGTGGACACCCGGAAGCCGCGTGTCGGCTGTGCACTTCGCGCCACGTTGAAGTCGGCTGGCGGTAGTTCATCTTCACGGCACTGACGATCTGGAGCTTCATCTGTCTGGCGCTTAGTAGGGAATGGGGGAATGGGTCATAGGGACTACTAGAAGGGGCCTTAAGGGACTCTCATAGGGATCCATTCCCCCATGCCCTACTAAGCACCAGACAGTCATTGCAGGAGGAAGAGCCTTCATGCTGCCTATGGCATCTCTGGAGCTCCGGGCTTGGATCTTTAAGGTCAAGGGCTTGGAGTTTAGAGCAGAAGTTTTAAGGTTTACGGTTTAGGGTTTGGAGTTTAGGGTTTAGGGTTTAGGGTTTAGAGTTATGTCGCCCGAGTGGCATTCACATTTGTCACTTCTGCAGTCTTCGACTTCTTCTCTGACAGCTGCTTATTCTGCCACGTCTTCCAGTCGCTCGACTTCTTCTCCGAACGCTGCTTCTGCCACTGCTCCCATTCGTTCTCACCAGCGGTTCAGGTTTTGGGGTTTAGGGCTTAAGGTTTAGAGTCTAAGGTTTAGGCTGTAAGGTTTAGGGTTTAGGGTTTAGGAACTTCATTAAACTTACCGCAATGGGAATATATCACAATAAAAGTGTTTCCTTATCAGTTAAAATAACTTCAGATGGGTTGCTTAACAGCAACCCAATCGTTGTAAACCTTGCGAAACTTCCGCGTGGTTTACGGTTTACGGTCTGGGGTTTAGTGTTTGGGGCCTGGGGTTTAGGGTTTAGGTTTGGGGTTTTAGGGTTTAGGATAGTTATACATATGACACCATCAATCCAGACTTAGTAAAACCATATCAAACCCTAAACAGTGCCCTGACCCTAAACAACGTTATGAAACCTGCACCGCCAAAGTCGAACGACGGCGAACCCAAAGAAGTTGGCAAAAATAATCTCGCACTAAGAAAACCCCGAGACAAAAGGTACCCTAAATACCGAAAAAGCCTAAACTCTAAAACAAACTAAATCCCAAAACCACCCTAAACCCTAAACCCTAAACCCTAAACCCTAAACCCCCTTTAGGGTTTACGATTTTTAAGGTAACCGACTATAGGGCCTCAGGGTTTGAGGCTTGAGGGTTTACTTAAGCTCGCGCGCTTGGCATTTGGAACTTTTCAGCTACTAAAGCTTGGGGTTTATGCAAGCTTCGAGCTTGGGAGTTCGGATTTCGGACTTGTACATTCAGGGGTTTCGTGTTTGGGGGTTTAGGGTTTGGGGGCTTTAGGGTTTTAGTGGTTTAGGGTTTGGGGGTTTAGGGTTCGGGGCTATAACGACGAGCAGTAGGGTTTAGAGTTTAGGGTTTAGGGACAGCGAGGTCAGCCCCGAGTCTGTGTGCCTGTGACATCTCGGGCGTGGACCTGTGATAAAGAGAGGAATGCTCAATGAGTTTAGCTTTGAGGTGAGTTGTGGGCTGAGATTTACGAACTTTAAGTTGAGGATTTCAGGTTTGAGGAATTAGCGATGAAGTGGAGTAAGGCTCCTCAATCAACGCGATCTGTAGGCTGATCGATCTACGAGTGATGTAAACCCCTGATTACTGAAGCCCCTGTCCCTTAGCGCCTTAATCTTAGGATGCCAACTCCCAGAGGGTCCAAATTATACATACCATTCTGGAACTAAGTCCCGAAAGACCATCCTATTATGGTTTCGGGGAACCTAATTCCATAATAGTAGTCTATATGGACCCTCTTGGACTATAGTCATCCTTGAGGAGGTGGGCTTGTGACTCAGACGTCTATTACTGTCGGGGCTCGAACTCTTGCAGAATCCAGAACTTCTTCGGCATGAAACGATTTCCTACGGTTGATGATATAAACTTTGCATTACCCATAATAAGGAATATACCATAATTCCCATAGTTTAGCGTCCTTAAGGGTTGTGCAGGATTTATACCATCAACAGTAGTGAGGTTAGAGTACTGAAGGTAGCGTGGGATTTTGCCCATCAGCAGTCATTGGGGCCCCTAGATGTGTAACTATATGGTTGTTACGAGCGAACTATAGCTGCCTTGCACAGCATCCAATATCCAAAAGGGTCCAAGTACTTAGATTAATTCTTGCCTTACTGTACTCGCTATGCAGGTACCTTGGGGTCAAAGTATATATCTATATACTGCATGAGCACACGGACCCTTAGGGTATATCCATAGCCGCAGGCCTGCTAGTACACCCTGGACCGGAAGCCCGAAAGAGCGCGACGCTGTGCACGATAACCACTGAACTTCACCCAGCGCGAGGCCTCACATCCCAAACACGAAACATCCCCGGGCATGAAACCGCATGTTGGGCTGAGCGTCGGAAAGGGCCATTTAAGGGTCCATTTACCCAAGTAGCAATATGAATACGTTCGGCCAGTGCCTATACAGGGACTACCCTGCGGCCTCGGTATGTACTTTTTGAGCACATGGACCCTTATACCCTAAACTCTTGTGGTACCCTGTTGGAACCGGAACCCGTGGACCGTTAGTTTACTGGGTTGTAGTTTCGAGGGCTCTTAAAAAGATTCATGAATAGGTACCCCTTTAACAACCATACCCTAAACTCTAAACCTTCAGCTCTAAACCCTAGACCCCAAATCATAAGCCCTAAAAATCTAAAAGCCCTGAATCCCACAGCTCTCAGCTCTCAGCCCCAATCCTTACCCCCGTAGGCTTTATGGCCTTACCCTAAAGCTCTAAGGACCCATATTCGCAGGCTTCTGGGCCCAAAGACCATACTATATAGGGCTTTTGTGCTATTTCGAGCCTTAGGGTTACCTCATTCAAGGGAATGCTTGCTTCTTCCCCGTAGGCTCCGAGTAAGGTTACGAATGGGGTAACCCCGGTTGCTGCTACTTACTGTAGAATACTTAGGGGTTTGGGTTTAGGGTTCAGGCCTTGAGGGCTTAGGGTACTTCGGATAGACACACAATATACAAACCTGCTTACGTAGTCACTCCCCAAGCATAGCGAATTTCCGCGCCACTAGCCTCTGCACCAGCTTCCAGAGCATCCAGCATGTCCTCACTGACAAAGATGCACGCTCCGGGTCCCAGCTGTACACCCCGAACCGGATGAGCTGGGCGAGGGTGATTTAACTAGGGATCAGTATGAAGCAGCTATAGATGAACATGTATAGCTATGTCCTGAAATCTGTAGGGCCATATTGATTGGAATAAGGTGTTGGGGTAAATTACACTATAGATATAATGAGGCGTCCCGAAATAGCATTGGTAATTAGGTAGGCCCCTATATTAATCTCCTACGACGCCTGATGCAATCCTGCAACCCTAAACCCGACTCCGTGTACCCTAAACCACCTAATGTAGGGGCCTTAATCATTAGAATAGTGTTTTGGGGGATATTTTTCTACTACAATTACAATAAGGAACCCCCAAAAGAGTATAGATAAGTATTAAGTCCTGATGGAGGCGGCAACTTGCGTGGCTTTGGGGGGGGGCTCCTAATTTCCAGGGAGACATGAAGGTTACTCGTAAACCCTACAACTTAGGGTGTAGGGTTTAGGGTAATCCTGAACCCTGAAGCGATAGTCTATGTTGATGTCCTATGGCTGCTTCCATTCATGAGACCTTGCGCTTGGGGGCGGAAGCTGCGTTGGGTAGGATGTAACACAGGCCTGAATAACCAGAATGGGGTTGGGGGTATATTGCCCAGAGGGGTCCGCAGATACTACCATTATGGAAGTAGACCCCCAA
>CAJNDV010027591.1:7648-28565 GCA_905221635.1 Symbiodinium sp. CCMP2456 | reverse complement strand
CATACATACATACATACATACATACATACATACATACATACATACATACATACATACATACACACATGCATACATACGTACATACATACATACATACATACATACATACATACATACATACATACGTACCTGAAGATATATATATATATATATATACGTGTATATATATATATGTATATATATAATGCACTTCTATTATTGACTCATAACTCATAATTATATGCATTTAATTGAAAGTCATCTTACATATATAACTATACTTGTTGGTTGGCGTCCGCTTTTCTGGAAACTCGCACCTCTCAAAAGAAAGGGGCCACAGCCAAAGCTGAGTGCCATCGTTCCGAAAGGACAAATCACAAAGCTGCCGCATGTAGCCGAGAAAGGAGAGCAGGATTTAGGGTTTAGGGTTTGGGGCTTCTGGGGTTTAGGGTTGAGTCTTTAGGGCTTGGGGTTTAGGGTTTAGGGTCTAATCTTTATGGCTTAGGGCTTGGCATTTAGCTAAATGCCTGACACAATGCAGGGTTTCAACATCTTCGTCCTGACCCGTTCCGATGCCATTCGAGGACTCAGGGTTTTCCACCCAAGCCGGTGTTGAGAAAAATCGATGAAGGTTCCAAACCCGAACTCCCAAACCCTAAATGGGAGGGTCCTTGCGCCGGACAGAGTCCAGCGCTAAGACTGGAGCTTTATGGCGCTCCCAGATGCCTAATATACCTCTATATATATATATATATATATGTATGTATGTGTAAACAAAGGACATACATACATTCATACATACATACATACACACATACATACATACATACATACATATGTACGTACGTACATACATACATACATATAGACTGGCTTTAACTATTCTTGCTGATTCTGTACACACATACGTACACCCAAACGAGGCTAAGCGCTACCCATTTAGGTACGACGAAACCCTACACCCGAAGAATTGAATCGTAAGTCCTCATCCCTAAACCCTAAACCCGAAACCCTAAACCGTCCGTAAACCCTAAACCCTAAACCCTGAACCGTAAACCCTAAACCCTAAACCCTATACCGTAAACCCTAAAGGCTGAACAGCAAAGCCATGACCATCCACTCGCCAATTGGGACTTCGACTGCTCGTCCGCACTAGGCACCGCCGCCTGCAGGCTTCGTGCGGAAGTGCCAGGGTTTCAGAAAAGAGGATCGGGCAGGTTTAGGGTTTAGGGTTTAGGGTTGAGGGTTTAGGGTTGAGGGTTTGGGGCTTAGGGTTTAGGGTGCAGTGTACGGTTTTGTCAAAACGGTTTTGTGCTTGAGTGTCGTACCTTTACACGAAAAACAATTCAACACAAAAACGAGTATCCTATAGTTGGGGGTATCAAGGCTGATTGGGGATTCCAGGAAGCCTAAACGCAAGATCTTCGAGAGCTTGATTTTGGGCCGTAGGGTTAGAGGCACGCGGGGCTAGTAGCACACCGAGCTGAGGATAATAACAACAGAACATACACCA
The DNA here is from genome assembly GCA_905221635.1 of Symbiodinium sp. CCMP2456. NCBI lineage: Eukaryota > Dinophyceae > Suessiales > Symbiodiniaceae > Symbiodinium > Symbiodinium sp. CCMP2456. The sequence goes on along the minus strand of CAJNDV010027591.1, from coordinate 27,073 downwards.
AAGATGATCAAACATCCCAGTGAAGAAACGCCTCAAACTGTGACGAAGCCTAGGTCCAGAGCAGCAAGGACAGTGAGGAATGTAGTTAAACATGATATAGAGATGCTGTTGGTTTCGAAAAACATATGTATGTATGTATGTATGTATGTATGTATGTATGTATGTATGTATGTATGTATGGAGCGATGCATGCATGCATGTATGCATACATGTATGTACGTGTATGTATATATATGTATATATATGTAATATGTATACACATTAATTATTGACGTAGCCAGAGACGAAACTGTCCACGGCGTGAACATCTCTCCGATTGTCGGTCCTTGTTGGCCGAAGCCAAATCAACAAACTTTTGCAAAGACTGGAAAGCCAACTGTTGAGGAATGATCAAAGATTGGGTGTTCATGTCAGAATATCGAGAGCATAACTCTGCGACTTTAAATGCTTCCTCTTGTGCGTAACATTCCACAACCACCTTCTAAATGCGGGGTTCGGGTTTCGCGCTTTCTTTGTTAGGTCTAGACGTTCGTGAAGGACTGTTAACCTTGCTTCTCCTCAACCCCCGTCGCTTTGGAGTTTAAAGTTTTGACTTCACCGAACTCCTGCACCCTAAAGCTTGAACATCCCTGAACCCTAAACCCCTGAACTCTGAACCCATGAGCCCATTAACCCTAAACCCTGAACGGCCCAGACCCTAAACCCTAAACCCATAAACCCTTAAACCCAAATCTCAGCTTCGGGATGAGCCTCGCCAGCGGCCTCTGCAACAGCTTCGCCAGCCTCCCAGCCAGGGCTTCAGGGCATAACATATAGGGTTTAGGGTTTAGGGTTTAGGGTTTAGGGTTTAGGGGCTCAGGGTTTAGGGTTTAGGGTTTAGGGTTATAGGGTTTAGGGTTTAAGGTTTGTGGTTTAGGGTTTAGGGTTCCCTAAGACTACAGTAGACAAAATACGGTTGATGATCAATATAAATCCTGCATTACCCATGGTAAGGAAAAAACTATACCTCCCATAGTTTAGGGTCCTCAAGGTACTGCAGGCTTTATATTATCAATACTAGTACCTACGTTCTGGTTTAAAGTCTAGAAATGGTGCCTACTTTGGGCTATTTGGAGTCACGGGTTTTATAGTTTGTATGGGGTCTCAATCAAGGGCTTCGTTTAGATTCATAGAGTGTTGGTATAGGGGCAGTTGAAACATAGAGTGGGACCCCCTTGAGGATCCATGTCAGGGTTCCTTCAGGCGTGAGGACAAGGGAGACTATGTGGGCTTAATGTAGGGGCCTGGTTCCTTAGAACACGGTTTGAGGTTTTTACTGTCATGTTATGGGATTCCCTTTGAGGTGCATTGGAGAGGCTCCTTTAACACGTAATGGTATTACAAGGCTTTCAGCGAATAGCACATTCACATGGTTTCAGGGAATACTGCAGGGGCCTTACTAGCTAGAAGAGGGCGTGTTTGTAGGACTCAACCTTCACGAAGCCTTCGGCAAAATTCCTTAAGCCAGGAAGGCCCTTCTGAAGCCCAGTAAAAGCCTTGACAACATCCTGCACAAAATTCTGCATGGAACCTCACTGAAAGCTCTGTAAACTGCTTTCCCTTAAAGAGCCCAAGGCAAGCCCCAGACCCCATAAACTACAACAGCGTGAATCACGAAACCATCTTCAAGTCTAACTGTATATGGCAGCGCTCAAATCCCGAAAATTCAAACACTAAAAAAACCCTCCAGAGAAAAACTCACCAAAACCCTAAACCCCTAAACCCCTAAACCCAATGCCCTCAACCCTTAACCCTCAACCCTAAACTAGAGCTAACTTACCCCGCAGATTGCCTGCGTCTCGCCCGTTGGCGCTGACACAGGCAGAGCTTGGGTGCCCTTCAGCTTCTTGGACTGGCAGGGGGAAAGAGGGGTTTAGGGCTTAGGGGCCTTAAAAATTAGAATAAGGTTTTGGGGTATACTCTACTATCAGTGTAATAAGGAACCCCCAAAATAGCATAGGTAATTATTAAGGGCCCTATACTAAACCCCAAAGTGTTTCGAGAGGGGAGCCCTAAAGCTAAGACCACCTTTGCAAGGGTCTTTGTCGGGGGTCATTGCAGGGGCTGATAATGGGGGGCCTTATAATGCTTACTTTAGGGTTTAGGGTTTAGGGTTTAGGGTTTAGGGTTTAGGGATTAGGGTTTAGGCTTGGGGAATCTTCTGGTGGTAGACTTGCTTCACGGGGAGCTTCTCATGATTACTAACCTGACTCAGGCTCGGTGTAGGGTTCAGGGTTTAGGGTTTAGGGTTTAGGGTTGTACAAGCAGGTGCGATACCCTACTTCTCAAGTTTCCTAACGACGCCCCAAACCCGTCAACCCGTAAACCCTAACCCCTAAATCCTAAACCATGAACCCTTAACCCTCAATTTCTAACTAATCCCTAAACCCTAAACTCCTAAACCCTGAACGCGAAACCCTCAACTCCCAAACGCTAAATCCTAAGCTCCTAAATCCTGAACCCCAAACCCTAAACTCCTAAAAAAAACTAAACTCCTAAACCTGCGGTTCTACGGACACGCCAGCTCCAAACGCCAGGATACGCCAGGCCCAGGGTTGGGGTCTGTTAGGGATGTAAGGTTTAGGGTTGGGTGGTTTACGGTTTAGGGGTTTGGGTTTAGCGTTTAGGCGCTTGGGTTTAGGGTTTGGGGGTTTTGGATTTAGGGTTTAGAGTTAGGTTCTGGGAGGGAGATATTTCCAAAGTAAGAGTTACCAAGCCAAGCACTATACCGGCCTTCGCCAATCGTAAACCCTAAACCCTAAACGGCCCTAACGTCTAAACCCTAATTAAGCCCTAAACTCTAAACCCTAAACCCTAAACTCGAAACCCTAAACATAATAAGCCCTAAAAGGAGCTGAGGCAAAGACCACCCTCTTCACTTCCAAAGCTTGCGGTGCTCCCTTCTTCATCTGGATGACGAAAGTCACACCTCTGCTTGAGGGTTTAGGGGTTTAGGGGTTAGAGGTTTAGGGATTTAGGGTTTAGGTTTTGGGGGGTTTGGGGTTTGGGTTTTAAGGGGAGTTTGGGGTTTGGGGTTTGGGGGTTTGGGGTTTAAGGGTTTCGTCGGTTTGCAGCTCGACGGCTTGCTTTGATGTTTCCACTTGATCCTGCTGTGGAGCTTCAGTAGGGCTTAGGGTTTAGGGCTCTAGGGCTCTAGGGCTACAGGGCTCTAGGGTTCTAGGGTCCAGGGTTTAGGGTTTGGGGTTTAGGCTTTAGGGGTAGCAAGGCCTGCTAGAGCCGACTAGAGCAAGCTTGTCTATTTAAGGCTCACCCAGGTTACCTTGCCTAGCCACCTCCTACATGTTTTACCATATAAGGTGTAGTTGCGCTATTCTCTACACCCTAAACCCTAAACCCCTAAACCCGCAATCTTGCCACCCTGAATCGCCGACTCTGACAGTGCTTCGTAGGTATGAAACGGAAAGGCTGAATCCCCTGAGCAGACAGAGACCCTTGCTCCTCCATGTGCTTGAACAAGGCCGACATTCTATGACGAGACAATGCCCGAAAAGCTAAACTGATTTGTTCGGACTCCTCTGCAACACTTCATAATGTAGGGGCCTTAATAATTGCAATAGGGTTTTGGGGCCCATTATATGTATAATCATAATAAGGAACCCCCAACATAGTATAGGTAGTTATTTAGGCCCCTAGATTCGCCCCGTTTAGGCCCCCCAGAAGCGTCTCTATGAAGCTCTTGAAACACCCTCTCCAGTGGTCCCTAAACCCTAAACCCTAAACCCTTAAACCCTAAACCCCAAACCCTAGACCCCTAAAACACTAAACCCTAGACCCTAGACCCTAAACCCTAAATCCTAAACCCTAAACCCCTAAAGCCTAAACCCCTAAACCCTAAACCCTAAACCCTAAACTCCAAGTAGGCGCCAGGCAGTCGCCTACCTTCAGCCCCTCGAACTGGGACCTGGCTGCGGCTTGCCGGCTGAAGGTGAGCAGTGCTTGGGGAGCCTGTAGGGCTTAGGTAGGGACTGTTTAGGGTTTAGGGTTTAGGGTTTAGGGTTTAGGGTTTAGGGTTTAGGGTTTAGGGTTTAGGGTTTAGATGGGCTTCTAGCGTGCATAGTACGTGTTCAGAGTATGTTGTATGCTTCCAAAACAGCTATGGTATATACAATTTGTTTAGGTGTGTTCTTTGTGTTGCTTAGCTTTGGTCGTCTTTTTGGGACGAGCCGGGGGTGGTGCGGGATCAGGTGATTTGGGTTCGTAGGTGCGGCCATGGCTTTGCTGGATCTTTGGGCTGCTGGTGTCAACACACTTTCTTGGCCGAGGGCTCTTAAACCCTAACCCCTAAACTCCATAAACCCTAGACTCCGTAAACCAAACTCCGTAAACCCCGTAAGTAAACGACCTAAACCCCAAACAGCTTAAGCTGCAAGGGTGAGCCTGGCTGTGATAACTTGCAAAAACTGTCTGGAGGGCTTTAGGGGTTTAGGGTTTAGGGTTGAGGGGTTTAGGATTTAGGGATGAGGGTTTAGGGTTTAAAGGCTCAGGGTTTAGGGTTTAGGGGTTTAGGGTTTAGGGGCTCAGGGTTTAGGGTTTAGGGGTTTGGCTTTAGGCTTTTCCCGCGAGTCCTTCCGAAAGCCTCTCCGCCTCGGACTGCTCCTTCAACCCCAAACCCTAAAAGCCCAGGAACCGTTCAGGCCAGCTCATAGCCGAACACACGCCCAAGCCTAAACCCTAAACCCTAAACCCTAAACCCCTAAACCCCTAAACCTCTAAACCCCTAAACCCCTAAACCCTAAAACCCTAAACCCTAAACCGTTAGCTTTGCAAAGGAAGCTTCGAACCCTACACCCAGAGGCATAGCAATTCAACGTAGCAGCAATCGCCATAGCACTAACGCAAACAGCAAATGCAAGTCGTGTCTAATCGCAACAGTAAGTCCCAAACTGGCCCGAAATCAAGGAAAAGCCGGAGCAACCCGAGAAGACGCCATGAAGCGCTGTTAAAACATGTGAGACACAACCTGTCCCAAGCACCAATAACTAAACCCTACAAGTTTTAAACCCTAAACCCTAAGCCCCAAAACCTAAACCCTAAACCCCACGCCCTAAACCAAGGTTCGGACTCATGGAGGAAGACGTCGCGTTTGAAGCGGTCGAAGAGGGCGCCACAGTGGATAAAACCGTAGCCTCAGGATCCCAGATCTTCCCAAATCACCTAATTAAGGATTAGACCTTAAAGTAAACGGATCCTGATATGATCTAAGCTATATTCCTTACTTCAGGGATCTTGGCTACAGAGTACAAAAATGTACTATTGCATTCTTTAAGATACTGTGATATACTTTAATATACTGTGGTATACGAGTGATGGTCTATCTTAAGCGATCTGGGTGTCGGCGCCAGAGTGTGGGGGGCTTATGAACTAGGAGTTAGGATTTATGGGGATCCTTGGGGATATAGACCCAATGAATAAACTCCCTTTTAAGAGAGCCAGATGTAGGGTTAAGAAGGGTCCCCTTTAAGACAGGTCTCCCTAATACTACCTAGTATAAACCCTAAACCCTACACCCTAGACCCTACACCCTAAACCCAAAACCCTAAACTCTGACCCTTGGTGCTATCCAAAAGGGTCTCCCTCATACTACCTAGGATGAACCCTAAACCCTAAACCCTATAAACCCTAGACCCTAAACCCTATAAACCCTAGACCCAAAGCCCTATAAACCCTCGACCCTAGACCCTGTAAGCCCTAAACCCTGATACTACCTACGGTTGATGATATAAATCCAGCATTACCCATAATACGGAATATCCCATAATTCCCCATAGTCTAGGGTCCTTAAGGTCATGCAGGATTTAAAGACCCTAAACCCTAAACCCTAAACTCTAAACCCTAAACCCTAAACCCCAAACACTTCAACAGTAGGATGAACTTCTAAGCTGAGGGTTGGGTTCGGGTCTTCTGGCTTTGGTGCTTTGGAACTCCGGGTTTGGAGCTCGGGTGTCGGGCTTTAGGATTTGGGGGTTAGTAGTTAGGGTTTAGGGTTTAGGGTGTAGGAGGTAGGGTTTAGGATTTAGGGTTTAGGATTTAAGGTTTAGGACTTAGGGCTTCAGATTTAGGGTTTAAGATGATGTGGGGGTTTGGATTTAGGGTTTAGGATTTCGGGTCATGGGTTGAGGGATTTGGGTGAAGTCTAGGGATTAGGGTTTCTCGTTCTGGGCCTGGCGGGCTTCGGGATTGCGCTACGTAGGACGGAAAAAATCACGCCATCAGAGCCCTAAAAGGATCCGTTGCAATAAGGGAATTTTGGACAGGCACTTCCTAGCAAGGAGATTCACGCCACCACACCCTCAGGGTCTGTACGGCTTGTGGGAATGAGGATCACTTTCGCCATAAACCCTAAACCCTAAACCCCTAAACCCTAAACCCTAAACCCCTACACCCTAAACCCTAAATCCTAAAACCCTAAACCCTAAATCCTAAACCCCACAGCCCTAAACCCTACAGCTAAACCCCCAATGCTAAGCAATAGCACCCTGACCCCCGAACCCGGAACCCGGAACCTTGCATCATTCTAATGTAGGGGCCTGGATAATTAGAATGGGGTTGTGCGTATAATAATAAGGAACACTCAAAATAGTATAGGTAATTTTAAGGCCCCGATAGTACTTCAACGGGATCTAAAAGAGGGGTCGGAATAATTAGCAATAGTACACAACTTTTAGTGCCAAATACAAGTAGAGCATTTTATAGTACACCAAAACTCGGTTCTACTTCTTGAGACCCAAAGAGAAGGTTTTGGGATTACGGCAGATTCAAGCTCAGGGCTTATTGCGACATCGGGGACACGATGTCTGAACCACGACAAACATGAACCGCTCTGCGACTTCTACTGCCACTTTTTGCATCATAGTGTCAGGAGCCGGCATGTCTGAATGCGCATAAATCTCCTCTAAATCCTAGACCCGAAACCCCTGAACCCGAAACCCTAAACCCCTAAACCCCTAAACCCTAAACCCTAAAGCCGTGAACCCTCAACCTTCAACCCCCACCGGGGCCCGCTACCATTCATCGGGTTGAAAGACTTGATCTCGCCCAGGAACACCTCCTTCTCGTCCTGGGTTTGGGTTCGATGTCCAGATAGTGAGAAGGCATTGGGGGTTCGTCTGGAGGCAAAAAGAATGGAATTTCTTGGACCCTCACTACTATTTCTGTGCATGTATCTGCCTGTCTATGCACAAAAACGGATCTATGCCTCTGATCACGTATCCCCTGGCATGGCATTATCTAGACGGGACGATCCGACAAAAAACTTCTGAGCTTAACCCTCAGCCCCTTTCCACTAAAAGCACCGCTCAAAGGCCCCCACTCTAGTGTAGGGGCCTTAACAATGAGATAGAATAGGGTTTTGGGGCCCATATACATAATTATACTAAGGAGCCCCCAAAATAGTATAGGTAATTATTTAGGCCCCTACATTAAGCCTTGGATGGCGATGCTTGCCTGAAATGATAGGAGTTAGGACTAAGGGAACCCTTGGGCCTCTGAATGAGGTCCCGCTTAAGAAACCCAGAAGCGGGGGTAAGAAGGGTCCAACATTAAGGTGACTCCCTAATACTGCCTAGGAAATGATCAATGGGCTACATAAGGAGGTTATAAGCAGACTCTAAGACTTATACGTAAGACAGCCCTACTTGGTGAACCAATAGAACTACTCATCACCTCCTTACGAAGTCCCCTTACACCCTAACTAGATGTCAATTCGTTTTTGAAATGGTGGGTATCTACATGATTTGTTGGTTTGTAAGTAAGGCAACAGCGACTCGTCATGGGACTTGTAGCACCACTTGTGGATGCGAAACGGGTAAAGTTTGGGCTTGAGAATTCACCCAGATACTCCCCGCCCATGCAGCCTGCTTTGGCGGCGGCTCAGTGACAGCCAGTGTCTCTGTTGGCTGGCTGCTACCTCTCCAGGGACAAAGCTCTCTTCCAAAGTTAGGGTTTAGTACCCTAAACCCTAAACCCTAAACCCGAAACCCTAAACCCTAAAACCCTAAACCCTAAACCCTAAACCCCAAAGTTAGGGTTTGGGGCTTGGGCGGTTTAGGGCACGCGAGAGTCGCCGGGCAGGAGATTTATGACGTCCCTTGTTTTAGCAAACAACAACGGTTCTTGGTGGCTACAGCCGCAGGTTTCCTGGTATTTGCAGCAGGCACGGTTGGGAGCTTGAACCCCTCAAACATGCGTAACCTTGAGAAGCTTCCTTACTCTCCAACGCGCAGTGACAACCCAAATGTTCGGCAACAAGAAAAGTTCAACATTGCAGGGTCCAGGTATGGGAGTGTTGTAAGGGCTTTCGTCGGGACCTTGTCCTTCCCCTTGGCGTGCAGAGGCTTCGAGGTACCCCGAAGTAAGCTGGGAAATGCAACAGAAACATAGGGGCTTCGTGGTCAAGGTTCAGGGTTTGTGGCTTTGGCGGGCTTAGGGTTTCTTTTGCTTGGGGTTGTCGGGTTTCGGGCTTGGGGTTCTGGTCAACAACAAAAGGGGTTCAAACGGTCACAGCAAACGGTTACAGTCATGGGTAAGAGCGCAGCAGATATCAAAGCCCGCGCCCACCCAAGAGTACACATGAAATAAGCACATAGACAGCACTGCAACCCTGATATACGAACCTTAAGATTAGAATGGGGTTTGGGACATGTGTGCCTATCGCTTTACTGCGGACCGCAAGGGAAGACTATACCTACTTATTCCGATCCCTATACTAAGCTTCAGACTCCAGCCCAGCTCACGACTCCAGTTCCACTTCCCTGGCGCACTTCCGTCGGGAGCTTCGCGGAGCTTCGACGCCTGGACGAAAGCCAGTGGAAGTCTCAGACTCTGGCCGCTGAAAAAGCTGTGCACCCGGGCCCTAAACGCAAACCCTAAACGCTGAACAGGAAACCCCTGCATAGCGAACCTCTTCTGCCAACAATATCCCCGCTCGAGCTCCTATATACCTTAGCAGATCAAAATATGCACCAATAATCCGAAGGCGCTGAACCCAGAACCCGATGGTCCAAACCTTAAGCCCGAAACTCTGGTTTCCAAACCTTAAGCCCCAAACCCTACACGTAAATGCCAAAACCCTACAAGCCTAAACCCAAGCCCCAAATAAACCATTCTAGACATACAGCACTAAATTCCCAAACCCGTAACCCTAAACCCTAATTGAGGACATCGTAGCAATAGCCCTGGGCAGCAGGCCTGAGGCTTCCCATCGCCTCGGTTTGAAGTTTTAGGGCTTAGGGGTTTGGGGGTTCAGGGGTTGAGGGGCAGAAAGTTTGAACATGGGTGTAAGATGATGTGTGCTAGGATCCCTTTTGCTTAACCTTAAGGCTATGCGGATTTTGATATTCCAACTTTATGGTTTCTACCATACCGGCCGAAAGCTAAGAAAGCAGAGGTTTAGGGTTTAGGGTTTAGGGGTTCGGGTTTTAGTGTTTAGGGTTCAGGATTTAGGGAGGCAGTTTCTGGTGATCCCTATAAACGAAGGCATAACTCAAAAAATGCAGGAACAGACACACAACACCTGCCCACGAGCCCGTAAAGTTCTATCAAGGAAATGTTGTCTAGATGTTCTGTAAGGGTTACCTAGGATTTTACAAGGCCTTCTAGAAGCCTTTTGAGATTGTAAGAGCTCTGGGTTTAAAGTTTAGGGCTTCGGGTTTCTGCATCAATTGTGGTAAAAAAACCCTAGACATACCGGCTACACCAACATAGGTGCACCACAGATGCATCGCAAGGAAACCTAGTTCATGGTTGGGGTAGTATTAAAAATTTAAATTTATATTCCTTGTTGGGTTTAAGTGCCCTTAAAAATGTAAAATGTTACCCAACTATGACAAAGAAACTTTGTAGCAGATTTAGACGCAAACTCACTTCAAGGCGGCAAGCGTTCGACTCCCGGCCTGGGTCCTTAACCCCGTTTAAGACCATGAAGACTATTTAGGTTTGCTTTTTTGTTGGGTTTAGGGTTTAGGGTTTAGGGTTTAGGGTTTAGGGTTTAGGGTTTTTAGGGTTTGGGGCTTAGGGTTTCTATTGTTGTCAAAATGAACATCTGGATTGCGGCTGTTGCCACTATCATGATGAATCCACAGACTACAAATTTTCCAAGCACCAGATGATGCCTACTGCTTGCAAAAGCGAGCAGGTTCCCGGGCGGCTCTTCACCACGTTGAACTGAACCATATCGCCTTAAGGGAGTGTGCAGGGTTTAGGGCTCAGATTTTTAGGGTTCTAGGGTGTAGTGCTTTGGGTGCTCGGTTTGGGGACTGATGCTTCAAGTGATTGAGCAGCCTTGCACAATGACGAGGTGGATTTCGTTGCAGAGCTGTATTGGAAGTAGAAGGGATGATGATCATTCGGGTGCTCTGTCCCTGGGGGTCCAAGTACCTTATAGCCGTATTTACTACTATACAAAACCCTAAACCTTCACCCTAAACCCCAGGCACCTAAGTGTTCGGTTTTTCGAACCCTTCCGTCGGCAACTGCCATGCAAGCATCCATGGAGAGCGTGATCCTCCTGCAGAACTCTATGGTCCGTTACTCAAAAGGGTACGGGACCCTAGTTACGGCCCTAGTTATATCACCTGAATCGCGACATCAATAGCAACATACTTGGTAATGGAAGACTCTAGTTCAAAACCTTAAAGCTTAAACCCTAAGTCCTAAACCCAAGAGCTTAAACCCCCTAAAACCTTGAGCCCAGAAGTAATAGTCTGATCCATGAGACAAGCGAACAAACCCCCGACCTTCCAAAGTCCTGGAATCAAGGAAATCCGAAACATCCATTGTAATATATCAAAAAGAGTTCAACTAGTCAGGCATAGTATCTTTCGGTATTCTGCAGCCAAGATCCCTGAATTGAGGAATGTCCCTGAAATCATATGAGGAGGCATCCTACGATAATTCAAGGAGGTATGCTCCTTAACTAAGGGATATTGGAAGGTCTGGGAATCGGCCCTCCTGGGGGCTCCGGGGCGTTTGAGCTTCCCAACAAAGCATCGACAATGCGAAGACACTAGATGGCGACTAACGCCGAACCTCTGAAACTTAGCCACCATACCCCCTCATCCTAAACCGGTTTACACCCACCCTAAACCCCAAACCCTAAACCCAAAGCCCCAAACCCTAAACCCTAAACCCTAAACCCCAAGCCCCAAACCCTAAGCAAACCCTAAACCCTAAACCCCAAACCCTGAACCCTAAACCCTAAACCAAAAGCCCCTAAAGACCTTAAGTCCTTAGCCCTTCGAGGCTCCCACCGACCTGAAAGCCTTTCAGCTGTTTTCGGTGCAGGAAGACATCCCGACCTCAGGAGCAGCGAAGGTCTAGAGGTTTAGGGTTTAGGGTTTAGGGTGTAGGGCTTGGGTTTAGGGTTTAGTGTTTAGAGCCTTGGGTTTAGGGTTTAGGGTTTAGGGCTTAGGGCCTTGGGGTTTAGGGTTTAGGTTTCTCTAAATTCGGGTCCCTTTTTGGGATCCCTTTGATAAGGGTGCCGTACCATTTTGGCGACCGAAAGAGGGACCCTACTTTAGAGAACTTCCGACTTGAGTGTGCGGAGCCATCACTATCACCATCACTGTCACCACGATTACTGCCACTACTACGACGAAGAGGACGAGGAGGAGGAGGAGGACGACGACGACGACCACTACTACGGCTCGTGCATTCTGCGGGCTCTGCTGATGACGCGCTCAAAAAGTACTCCAAATGCCTAGAGACTCAAATGTTAACGACCCGGCTTGGGCTGCAAATACCCCCAATCATCCAAGACCCTGACATCTATATGTTCAGAGTTTAGGGTTTAGGGCTTCATGCATCCCGGGGTGTTCAAAACAATCATGAACAACCTGATGCCTGAATGCCATCCATGAACCCCCCGTAGAACCTAAACCCTAAACCCCAAACCCCACAAAACCCAGAAGCCCTGAACCCTGAGCCCTGAACCCTAAACCCTAAACAACCCAGAAGCCCTGAACCCTGAACATTAAACCCCACAAACCCAAGAAGCCCTGCACCCAAAGCCCTAAACTTATACCCTAAACCCTATAAAACCCAGCAGCCCCGAGAACCCCAAGTCCTAAGCCCAACAGCCCTGGGCGCAACAGCGAACACCAAAAAAAACACAAAGGGCTTGGGGGGTTTAGGGCTTCGGGTTTAGGGTTTAGGCTTAGGGTTTAGAGGGTGTTTAGGGCTTGGGGTTTGGAGATCACAGAAAGGGTGCCCGGCCATATTCCTGCGTGATCCGCGTGCCACAGATGAAGCCGTAGCCTCCCAGATGTGGGCTTGCAGCGGTTTAGGGTTTAGGGCTTAGGTTTTTTTAGCGGTTTAAGGTTTTTGGGCTTAAGTGTTTTTTAGGGTGTTTGTGCTAGGGTTTAAGTTTCTTTAGGGGTTTAGGGCTCAGGGTTTAGGTGTTTTTTTAGGGGATTAGGATTTAAGGTTTGCAGGAAAAGGCATCTGAAGTGGGCTGGTTGAGTGCAGGACACGGTTGGATGTGGTGTTCAGGGGCTCTTGGGCTAGGGCGGAAGGCCCTTTACTAAACCCTAAACCCTAAACCCTAAACCCTAAACCCTAAACCCTAAACCCTAAACCCTAAACCCTAACTCAAACCCTACACCCGAAGCTCTGGTGTGGAATCCCCTAAACCCTAAGCCCTAATGTAGGAGCCTCAATAATTAGAATAGGGTTTGGGGTATACTATACGATACTTATAACAAGGAACCCCAAAACCTAAACCCCGAATTTTGTAGGCTTTACTTCAAGCCGTTAAACACCGAAAGCAGAGGGGCTCGAAGGCTTGAGCAATGTCCTCCGATGCCATCCACATTTTATGTGGGGGAGCTCAGTAATTGGAACAAGACTTCGGGGGAGTTAGTGAAGTTTTGGGTATAGAGTATACAGTATGTCGTATGGTATGGTGCAGTAGAGTATAGTTATATAGGGACTTTCAGGGCATACGCTTGCTGAATATTCGGCGGCTCCCTGTAAATACCAACCGACCCTGTAACAGGTACGGCTGGGAATGAGGAACACCCCTGAACCCAACAACCAACAACCTTCAACTCTTAGCATTTCAGGCCCCAAACCCAAACCCTAAACCCTAAACCCTGAACCCAACAACCAACAACCTTCAACTTTTAGCATATCGGGTTTCGGGTTCAAGGCTTGGGGTTTGTCGAACAAGCCAGTCCTCAAAACCGAGACCCTGAACTCCTCAACCCGAAGCGGATCCGTAATCCTATAATTCTGTTGATGATATAAATCCTGCATTACCTTAAGGACCCTAAACTATGATGGGACTTATGGTATATTCCGTTCCTCATCATATGTAATGCAGGATTTATATCATAAACCGCAGTAGACCAATGGTAACCTTATGGAAACCCTATAGAAGCCCTATAGTCACACTGCCTGAAGATTCATCGAAGGACTTGATGGTGCCGATCATCTCCGGCCCATCCTGGGGGTAGCTTTGTCTGCGAGGAGGGGCTTGAGGGTTTACTTGCGACATGTTGGTGTTTCAAGCAGTTTGCTAGGTTCTTGCTAAGGAGTCTATCTTACGATAATAAGGAACCCCTATCATTTACTATAAATCCCCACTACGGTAACTTGCGTGAATTAAGCTCCTTAGAAAGAACTCAGTTTGGGAGGTGAGGTGATAACTTGAAGATCTCGAAGCTGTCTTCATTTTCAGTAGTGAGCGTAACAGAGACAGGGCCGGTGCACTGCGAGATCCACATCGTCATCGTTGTGGCACCAAACATTTTACTGGATCCCCCAAACGCATGCACCGCCTATCTGCGATTTTACATCGACAAACAAGCAAACAAACAAACAAACAAACAAACAAACAAACAAACAAACGTGCTGCTTGATCTCTCTAGATGGTTGCAGCAATTCCGTATCATGTGTCTGGCTACTTAAACTGAACCTTGAGCCCTAAACCCTCAACCACGAATCCGGCACCCTAAACCCTGAAAAAGCTCGAGGAGTTCATGCTTGCCGCATCGCATTCGAAGGAAGGGGTGCAGCTAATGGGCGTAATCGAACTCCGGTATGAATATGAAGACTTATCGAGACAGAATCAGAACATAAGAAACTCAACTAATTCTCAAGAGATTTAATTTGTTCCAAAGCAAGATGCTCGTCCCCCCAGTCTCACCGAACGCAGAGATACACCCAAGCCCTAACCCCCGAAGCCTAACATCTAACTCGCGAACGCCGCCCCCCCCCCCGAAACCCTTCACCAAACCCCGAACTCCGGCAATTGTAGGGGCCTGCAAAATTGTGAATTGAGCTTTGGTGTAGAAAACAATGAGATTGTATCAATAAGGACTATCGGGATACGATGATGAGTCTTTCCGACCTCAATGATACTCGCCTGTTTTGCCTTGCTGCTATCTTCAGAGTAGGGCAGAGGGCTTAATCAGGGCTCTTCATCTATGTACTTTGCGTACCTGTCTCATGACATGGTTTACAGGTCTCAGCATTGAAATTGAACTCATGTCTACTTCCTTCGTCTTATATTTGGGTGGTTCTCTGAATTAGGGTCCCTTTTGGGATCCCAAAAAGAGTACGGCACCCTTACAAAAAGGACGCTACTAGGGAGCCAAATTTAGAGAATTGCCCATTTGAGCAAAGCCACCACCTCCGCCTCCTCCTCCTCGACCTCCCTCACCGGTTCCATCTGCATGGCTTCGGCCTTCCCCTTGTTGCCGACCTGATAGATGCTCTGTTTTAGGGTTTGGGGGGTGTAGAATTTAAGGGTTTAGAGTTTAGGGCTTCAACCCTAAACCCTAAACCCTAAACCCCAAAACCCCAAACCGTAAACCCCACTAGGGGTTGAGGGTGCAGGATTTAAGGGTTTAGGGGTTCCGGTCTTCTTGGGCTTCCGGGATTCCGGGCTTGAGGCTTGGAGCTAAGCTGCAGGCTTCTTTCTTAAGGGGCCCTAAGCTTGAGGATATACTGGGCTTTGAAGTAACCAGGGAGAAAAAAGTATAGACGTTTATTTCATAATGGCTCCTCTAAGGAACAGGTCCCCCAAAAAAAGTATTAAAGTATGGTACTCCAAAGCCCAGTATAAATCCTGCATTGTAACCATAAAAAGAAATAGACCATCAGGGGTTGGGGTTTAGGGTACCCATAATAAGGAATATACCATGAGGGTTTAGGGTTTAGGGGTTGGGGTTTAGGGTACCCATAATAAGGAATATACCATAATTCCAATAGTTTAGGGTCCTTAAGGTAATGCAGGATATATACCATCAACACTATCTTGGGATTATCAGACAGCTGCTGGCACTGAGTAACCCCAGACAGAAACAGGATTGCAGTTCCTTTGGCGCCTGGGCTTAGGGTGGAGTTTGGGCGGTTGGTAAACTCGGGGTTCGGGGTTCCTTGCAATTCCGAACGAAACCCTAAGTCGTCTACACTGCGGAAAGCCCCAAAGCCCCTGAACCCTTCGACCGCTTAAACCCTAAAGCCTAGAAAACCCTAAACGCCAACCCCTTAAAACTACCCTAAACCCTAAACCCTAAACCCTTAACCCCAAACCCTAGAAACCTGAGCCCCATCCGAAGATGCTATGGCCCGTGAGCGCAGGGCCTTGGGGCTATTTTGAGGCTTTGGGCTTGGGGTGTGGGTGTCCACTGCCTTTTGTGTGCACGGCCTCTTGGACAGTGATACAAAAGGACTTGTCGCTTGCTTCGCTCCTCTGGACGAGCTATTTCAATAAGTTCGCTTTGCCTCTCAAGGGTTTACTGAAATAGCGAACCTCAGCCGTTCAACCCCTGAAGCCCTCAACCCCTCCAAAACCCCGTCTAACACCAATAGAAACCCTGATAACAACCACACAGAAACCGAAAACTCTGGACCCTAATCCCTGAACCCTTCAACTTTCAACCCAAAACATGCCTATAAAATCCATGAAAGATCTCTTTTTGCTCCCCGCCTTGGCAGAGAAGCGGACCTTGTCCCCTACGCAGAGGTCCTTGTGTCCTCAGCTGGAGGGGAAGGCGAAGTGCCTTAGGGTTCAGGGCTTTAGGGTCTAGAGAATCTAGGGCTTAGGGCCGTCTAGGGTTTGGGGCTTTAGGGTTTAGTTTAGGGTGTTTCAAGGATCTGGGAACGGTCTTTGTCGGAATGTACTATAGCAACCCCTAAATCCTAAATTCAAAACCGAGCCGCAACGAGATTCATCAGGTGCAGTGCTTTGAGGATTCCATCATCTGCAGCATCATCACCAGAACCATCATCATCGTCGGTCGCCATCATCATCGCCATCAATCCACTGAACCTCCAAATAAGCAAGCAAACGGTCTTGGGCCCCCCGACCATCCAGCAACTTCCCCGACACATAGACGTCTCCGTCCCAAGCGCGACCGGCGTCGCTGCCTTGCAGTTGGTCGGAGGCACTGGTGATTCCGGCATGAGCGCTTACAAGACATGTTTAAGCATGCCGCGGAAGAAGCAATGGCACAGTGTGGCAAGTGGGACAAGATGACCAAGTCCCCCCCACCCTAAACAACCACAAAAGCAAACGGGTTCTTGGGCTTGTGCTGAAGTCTTGGGGGTGTCGAGGTTTCAGGCAGTTTTGTGCCTTAGTCTATGTGGTTGGAGCCGGCAGTAAACTGTTGAACCTCGGGCCGAAGTCTGCCAGAACCCGAAGTCCTCAACCCTGAACCCTGAAGCCTGCGCCCCTGAACCCCAAACCCCTAAACCCTAACCCCCGAACCTTATAAACTAAAAACCCTGAACCCTAAACCCCGAACCCTAAACCGTAAACACTAAACGCGAAACTCTAAACCCTGAACCCTAAACCCTCGACCCTAAACCCTAAACCCTGAACCCTATGCAAGCCTTCCGGGATGTCCCGGGCAATTAGGTTTGGTCTGCGGATCTTCGGGCTAAGACTTACAGGGCTTAATGTAGGGTTTCGGGTTTAGGGTTGAGGGCTTAGAGTTGAGGGCTTCAGGGTCTAGGGTGTAGGGTTTTAGGGTTTACGTTTTAGGGTTTTGGGGGCCTTAATAATTACAAAAAGGAACCCCCCAAAAAACTATGGTAAGTATTTAGGCCCCTGTCTTATCAGGCTCAGGGCTTACGGTGTTGGGCCCCTTAGGGTCTATAGGGATGTATGGTTTAGGGTTTTGAGGTTTAGGGTTTGGGGTTTAGGGATTAGGGTTTTAGGGTTTGCGGTTTAAGCTTTGCGGCATGAGGCTTATAGAGGATGCCTTAACAAGCTGGAACCTAATAGATCCTACTTTAGGATACTGCAGGGGCTTTCATTCATTACTAGAATCGTGTTTTTGTGTATGTAATCTTGTGCAATATAAAGATGTAGAAACGAAAAACCATTACTGGCAGT
The DNA here is from genome assembly GCA_905221635.1 of Symbiodinium sp. CCMP2456. Lineage (NCBI taxonomy): Eukaryota > Dinophyceae > Suessiales > Symbiodiniaceae > Symbiodinium > Symbiodinium sp. CCMP2456. The sequence continues at coordinate 9,672 of CAJNDV010027591.1, read as the reverse complement.
GGCTAAGTCGACGTAGTCCTAAGCCGAATAAATCCAAATAAGATCTTATCAACGCCTACTCAACCCCATAGCACCCTTGTAAAGCCCTACATTGCGGAGATACTCTTACTACACAGATCTCCCTACCCTGTCAAGGAATACTTAGCAATCCTACTACGATGTGAGGTATGTTGCATCATTTAGGGATGCTCGAAGACCCTAAACCCGAAATCCTAAAATATCTGAGTACCCTAACCCAGACATTCCACAACGGCAGGCGAGGCGCAGAAAATGAAGCCGAAGCTTTTCGCAGATCGGTCCACCTCCGGGTGCTGCCAAGGTTTCGTGGCGCCCTAACCCGTATGTTTAACCCCAAGTAACCTCCTGCTTTAAGGGCGAATATACTGTTGTCTGCTAATAAGGAATTTTGAAAAGGGAGGTCTTTAGGGGTTTAAGGTAAACCGGGCTTTGAAGTAACCAGGGAGAAAAAAGTATCGACTTTTATTTCATAATGGTTCCTTTAAGGAACAGGTCCCAAAAAAAAGCATTAAAGTATGGTACTCCAAAGCCCAGTTAAGGTACACCTTTAAAAGCAAACGACACGTTCGCAAGGCATTCAACCGACTAGCTGCACAGCCGTCTCCAGCAAGTTCGGCCGGAGGTGCCGGATCAAATTTCGGATCATCGGTTCATGCTCCTGCTTTTAGCATTTAGGGTCAGGGGGGGGGGGGTCTTAGGGCTTAGGGGTGTACGGCTTAGGGGTTTTTAGGGTTTAGGGGTTTCGGGGATTAGGGGTTTAGGGTTTAGGGTGGTCTGGGTTCACTTTGGGTCTGAGTTGTGCTACGACCTGGTTTTGCGACTGGCACAACTTACGTGCCAAACACTCAAGCCGAAAACTTACACGCAAAACCCCCACCCAAGTCTTGCGCCCTAACCTCAAAGCCGCGCAGAACCGTGAGAACCATGATAACACACCAAGACCGTATAGTATACAAACATATTCACCGACCATGTACGCCCAAACCCCGAAACAACCCTAAACCATACACGCTACACCTACACCCTGAACCCTAAACCTTGAACCCTAAACCCTGAACAATAAACCCTAAACCCTGAAACCCGGAACCCTAAACCCAAAGCCCAAAACCTAAACCCTGAAGCCCTGAAGCCCGGAACCCAAAGCCCTAAGCCCAACAAAAACCCGAGAAAAAGAGCCTTCTTCAAGGTGCCCTCGTACTTCAGTGGCAAGGGCTGACCTGGTTTCTGCTGATTTGCTGCTGCGGTTTTAAGGTTTAGGGGTTTAGGAGCTCAAGGGTTAATTAGGAGTTTAGGGGTTTAGGGGTTTAGGGGTTTAGGGTTTAGGGTTTGGGGTTTAGGCGTTTAGGGGTTTAGGAGTTTAGGAGTTTGATGGTTTATAGGTTTAGGGAGTTAGGCTTTCTTCTGAAAGGGGCTTGTATGGCTTCGGGGTTTAGGGTCGTGGGTTTTTGGTGCTGGGGATGGTGCGGGGGGGAGGAGTATTCATAAAGTTCGTTTAGGGCCCCCGGTTTAGGGTTTAGGGACTTGGATATGTCGGGCTTTGAGAACCGCGAAATTAGCTTCCAGGTCCGCCTGGAACGGATCTTGGAGAATTTTGACAACTCGCCATCTCTGCCTTTCCTTTCGCTGCCTTGGTCTGGCGCCGTTTGCGGCGCGCCTGGTTTGCAGAGTAAACCCTAAACCCTGAACCCCTAAACCCCTAAACCCCTAAACCCCAAACCCTAAACCCCTAAACCATTAACCCTAAACCCCTAAACCCNNCCCTAAACCCCTACAACCTAAACCGCGCCACTCCGCATTCGAATCCACGCAAAAGAGCCTCTCTATCCGCCACCCGGAGTCCTCGACTGGGACGGAGGGTGGCTCAGTCGGACCGAGCGGGGTTTGGGGTTTAGGGTTTAGGGGTTTAGGGTTTAGGGCTTAGGGGTTTAGGGTTTAGGGTTTAGGGGTTTTGGGTTTGGGGTTTAGGGGTTTAGGGGTTTAGGGTTTGGGGTATAGGGTCCTCGTCA
>CAJNDV010027580.1:29713-41930 GCA_905221635.1 Symbiodinium sp. CCMP2456 | reverse complement strand
TAAACCCTAAACCCTAAAACTCACATCTCTCCTCGACCTGCTCCAAGTAAGAGCCTGTGGCCTTCTCCGCGTCTTCACCTCGCACCGTCTCGGAGTACTTATAGGCCCAGGGTTCGGGGTTTAGGGTTTACGGTTTTTTTTTTAGAGTGCAACGGCCTTTCACACAGTTAGGGTTTACGGTTTAGGGTTTAGGGTTTTTTTTGAGCACCTGTTTTCCAATCCGCAGAGTTCGCGTCTCAGAGATCCCCATAGGGAAGGTGGGTCAGACAGGGTATCACACCCCATCCAACAAAACAAACTATCCACTCTCACCACAACACCCAGGTCGCCCTTTATGCACCATGTCGACCCATCGGATCACCATGTCCAGGTTCATCCACCACTTCACCAGCACAATCTTCACCGAAACCCACAGCCTCCTGTGTGCTCGGAACGTCACCCCAGCCAGCATCGCGACCCTCGGCCCCTGGCTTACCTTGAACTTCTCCACATCCTTCTTCATCGGCCAGTAGGGTTTAGGGTTTAGGGTTTAGGGTTTAGGGTTTAGGGCTTACGGTTTAGGGAACTTGGGCCCTAAAGAGGTTCCTAAACGGGGTTCCTTTAAAGGGCTTCTGTGAGGGTTCTAGGTCTATAGTACTTGGAGGCCCAGTGGGCTCAGGAAGTCGGTTCTAAGCAGGCTTATAATTGCCGTAGCATCTTTTAGGATACTCATGGGTTTAGGGTTTAGGGTTTAGGGTATGAGTCTACTTGTAACCTACTCAATAAGTCCCCTGGACCTCCAGGCAGGTTTTGCAGGTTCAAGGATTTTGTCCCAACCACCCAGCTGACCAAGTCGAAATCGTCCGAACTGTTTAAGGTCTCGGTGCTCACCCTCGGACAATCCAGGCGAGGCATGTGGTTTAGAGTCGGCGAGATGAAGGAAAACACATCAGACTAAGGGGAGAACATACCAAAACCTTCCCTATCAGTCGACCCTCCTAATAGGGCTTCAACCCTCCCCACCCTCGTAATCCTGATGAAGGGCGCTGCCCTGAAGCCCTATTGTCACAAGGGACTCGACTGCTGCCCTTACTGCCCAGCTTGGCCCACATGACAGTACTCGTGACTGCACTGCGAGACGGCCACTTCGTGGCTCCAAGCTTCAGGCACAACTTGGTACGATGCGACTTTATTTAAAAAAAACCTAATATTGGAGCCTTAGAAATTTTCTAACAAATTTGGGGTGGTTCCTTATTATACTTATTGTCTAGTAGACCCCCAAGCCCTAGAGTAATTACCAAAGGCCCCTACTATAGAACAATATTATATAGATCCCTTATACAACCCTTTAAGGATCCCTTTAAAGGAACCCCAAAACCCTATTCTAATTATTAAGGCCCCTACATTCGGCCTAATTGTGCCCACGCTTTCCCCGTGGAGGCTCGGCCTTCCGAGCTTTTGAAGATCGCGCCTTCGGTGATGTGCTTGTGTCCTTGGTGGCTTTAGGGTAAGCGCTTAGGGTATAGGGTTTAGAGTTTGGGGTAGAGGGGTTACGGTTTTGGGTTTAGGGTTTAGGGCTTAGGGTTCAGGATGTAGAGTTTGGGCTTTACGGCGCAGGCTTTGGGGTTTAGGCTTCAGGATTTAGGGTTGGGGGTTAGGGTCTAGGGTTTCGGGTTTGGGGCATGGTGGTTTATGGTTTAGGCGCTCACATTCGGACACCAGACGAGGCTCGTCGCACGAGGTCGGTTGAGGTGAAACACACGTTTTTTTGATGTTTAAGGCTCAGAGGTTTAGCGCTTCGGCTCTGGAGTCAGTAGTACGTCCGACCACTGCGGGCCTGTGTCCTAACACCACGTACAGGGCCACCAAAGTCTGGCGCCATCGAGTTGCAATTCGAACTTTCTTTCACACAGGGAACGGCGTCTCGTAGTCCAAAATACACCCAGAGCTCAGAAGCCGCGAACCCGCCCCTACTGTGCAAATTTTCTGAGCTTTGGTAGGCGGCTACATGCCCAAAACACATAACACACGTGTCTCGTCAGATCCATGCTTCAAAGCCAAAAAAAATAATTCTCAAGTCCAAAACCTTCAAAAAAAAACATTTATCAAGTCCAAAACCTTCATGCCCAGACCCTGCAAACTCTGAACCACCCAAACCCTTAAGACACCCAAACCTCTTCCCCCCTTTCTGCAAAGCCCAAAGACGCACGGCAGCGGCCTGTCGCGAGACGCGCTGGCGTGGCTCGCGCATGAAAAGGACCCGCGTGTCCTGGTCCTCCAGCTCAGGAAATGTACCCCAAACCCTGTGGTTGTGGGTTTACTCTGCAGGCGCTTCTGCTCTTATACTGGATGCAGCCAGATTCATGCATGCAGGTGTTTGGGGCTTGCTTGGCCTTCGCTATCACCACGTGAAGACTAGATTCCGATGTGCGGCTTGGCCGAAGGTTCAACTCCTGGAGCACACTTGTCGGCCCTTCTGAGACCCTGAAAGGCTGTTTTGGTGAAACATTGCCTGTCTCCGACATAAAGTAAGGACGAGCTGGCATAATCCCGACGCAGCCCTCATGCCTGAAGACTAGAACCTAGCGTCCATGGGTAAGGTTTAGGGTTTAGGGTTGAGAGCCAGGCGGGCATGTAGAGTGCACAAGCAGTAAGCCAAAGAGTCCCAGCAGAAGAAGGCCTAAGGCCCAAGCCCTCAACACCGAGCTTATTGCTTCCGAGCCCCTGAGGCCGTAAAACCCTGAAGCCTTATATCCCAGAATCCTGATGGGCAGAAGGCCAGCAGCCAAAGGTGGCACAACCATGTGCAGATCATGATGTCCATCATCACTACCATCCACGCTGAAATCACCATCGCTCTCACGGCGGCTTTCCAGATCATCATATCATCATGGTCCGTATCCACACCTCCCCCACCAGTACCAACACCAGGCCAGGTGCCGGAGATCCCTAATATAAGGGCCAATAGGGTGTTGGGGCCCATTATACTATAATTATACTAAGGACCCCCCAAAATAGTAGTAGTACCTATTTAGGCCCCTAAACCCTAAACCCTAAACCCTAAACCCTAGATCAAGCCCCACGGCCTGATGCGCCAGCTTGCCGAACAAGTCTGAGTCCACGTCAGTCATCCCTGCCTCTCTCGCGCAAAGGGGAAGCCCGGAACTCGCCCGTGCTTATAGGAGTACGGTTTAGGGTTTTAGGATTTAGGGACAAGTCCAAAACTGATGACAAAAATCATAATACCATAATGCCTTGCAGAAGGGATGGTGGGCCGCAACCCTAAAGACCCCTGAAGCAGGAAAGAATGTGCATGTAGTTCTTTGCAGAAACGGAGCCCAGAGCCCAGCACGGAGCTAAACGGAAAACAGACACGCAGCGCTGAAAGTTATAGGGCTTTTTCCCGCTCGAACTTAGCAAGGACTAGCCCGTATTATAGGTTTGGGGTTTGGGGTTCCGGCAAGGGTTTAGGGGCGCAGGGGTCTGCCTTGCACGTTGGGCTTGCAGGCTGGATAAGAAAAAAGGACGCACGGAAGCTCCAGTACAACACTACCACGGCGCTAGACCACCACTCCCCAAATCCTAAACCTTTTTACACCTGGACTATGCATATGCCAGGAAGCGAGGCGCCGGCTGTGCTGTGGACTCCTAAAACCTGAACCCTAAACCCAAAATGCCAAAGCCTGTACTCGAAGCCATGAAGCGTCTACGGAGGACTTTGAGGTATGAACCTTGGCTACCTCCTAGCCCCTTGGCTGCAGCTAAGAGATTTGGGGTGGAGGATTCAGATGGATTCAGTTTGGGGGTTTTTTTGCCTCCCACCCAGCTAGGAGGCAAAGATTCAGTTTGGGATTTAGGGTTCGGGGTTTAGGGATTGGGGTGGCACAACCCGATCAGGAGCACCCACACACACAAGCCCCAAGGGCAGGCTTCGTGAAAGCTTGCGACAGGGCCAGTGCTGTCTTGTTTCTTCAGCACATGTAGAATAACCCCACCAGCCAAAGGCTATACCTACAGCCGAAGCACCTAGAACACCATCAGAAAAATCGGGCCACCCACCGATAGAAGTGCTCGAGGCTCATTGTGCCGGATTCTCGCTATAGCCCTTAGCCCTTAGCCCTGAACCCTTTACACCCCGGAGCCCCACTCCGAAGCGACGAGCTCCACTCCAACCATGCCTCCCCATTGCTGGCCAGGCCCGCCCTCAAGGCCTTCGGGTCGCCAGGTCTACTACCACTACCACTATCACTACTACTGCTACTGCTGCTACTCCTACTCCCACTCCCGCTCCTACTAATACTACTACCACCACTACGACGACGACGACTACTGCTACTGCTGCTGCTGCTGCTGCTGCTGCTGCTACTACTACTACTGCTACTACTACTACTACTACTACTACTACTACTACTACTACTACGACCACCACGACGACTACTGCTACTGCTACTTAACGCCATCAGCATGGACTGGGCGTTAAGCGTTCGGGGGCTCAGCGAAGAAGGCTCTCGGTTCGCAGCTGGGGGGCCAGGCCTTCGCAGAGCTTGAGCTCGGAGTCTCTTGGGTACGACTGCTGTTTCGGAGAAAGTCCCTGAACCCGAGTCTCTTAGCCCCTCAACGTCCAAGAATGCATCCGCAACATCCCACCACAAGCAGGGCGTCCGAAAATTGGGGGGGATGCTTGCTGACAGGTCTTGGCGGATGAGCACCCTCGATGTTTAAGGTCTGAAGTCTGATCCCTTGTCTTCTCCAGCCTGCACATGGGGTACGGTGCACGGTTCATCTGCAGGGCTTGGTGGGCGTAGGACTTGAAACTATTGAGCCATGCTTGCGATCTAGAACTAGACCCACCCCAACAAACAGTGGAGCCAAGAATTGGGGGTTTCCGAAAATAGGGGACCCTAATATAGTACCCTAAATAATAGGATCCTTATTATAAGGACCCAAAATAAGGTACCCCTAATTTTCGGAAACTCCTAATTCAAGCCTTCGCACCGGGCGCGACTTCATCGAAGATGAGGTAGCCTTGGTACAGTAAGGGGCCCACACTTGAAGGATCGGCTCGGCTTAGTTTGGACAGGCCTTCATTCGGTTTAGGCTTTAGGGTTTAGGGGCCCTCAAAAATTACATCCTCCGTAACACCCGACTTAAGCTACCAAGTCCCCCTGAGCCCCGTCCCAAAAAGACCCTCCGTCTTATGTTGAGCACCTTGGCTGTTGCTGTGGCCTGTGTAAGCTCAGCGCTGACTGCTCCCCTGCATGATCCAAAGTTCAAAGCTTCGGGTTTAGGGGCTTAAGGTTTAGGGTTTAGGGTTTAGGGTTTGGGGATTTTTCCCTCCTACTTAGCTAGGACGAGCCCGCATGGGTGTAGGGTTTAAGGTAAGGTTTTGGGAATCTAGCGACCAGTTTGGAGAATCTGCGACTGCAGACACAGACCTGCGACAAGTCTGTCGATACCGGATGCAAACCCCTGACTCCTCCATGAATGGGGATAGTATCACTGGCCTCCTGGGATTAAGGACTAAACCTTAAGCACGTCTAAGCTAAGCTACCTTAAACCGCTGCCCGACGTGTCCTTCATAGTTTCGGGTTTAGGGTTTAAGGACCCAGTAGAACATGACACAAGGTGAATCCAACTAGCGACCAAAAACCAACATCCTAGTCCTCGTCCTAAGCAGCCCGCCTGAAGCCCTTGGCGTCGTGTTTTTGGTGCTTGGGGCCTTTTTGGCTGTCCGGGCGGCATGGAAACAAGGCTTCATCGACCTTGTGCTTCTCCTGGGGCGAATCAATGCTTAGACTCAGGGTGATCGTCAGTGATAACACCTTGTGCCAGAAAATCATATTAGACTACCACTAGACAAATAAAACAAAACATCAAGCTCATGGTAGTGAAAACCGGTATGGTAACGAAAGGGCAATGGCAGTAGCAGCAGCAATACTGATAGCAACAACAATCAGAAGGTAGCGTCAGCGGCAGTAGAGAGCTTCCGGCCATGCTCCAACGTGAATCGTTCCCACGAAAAGTCAGCAGCAGGAGGAGGAGTAGGAGTGAGTCGGAGTAGGAATAGACGTAGCAGTCGGAGTAGGAGGAAGACCAGAGGGAGGAGCAGCAGTAGCAGCAGCAGCAGCAGCAGCGGCGATAATCGTCTTCGTCGGCGTCGTCGGCTCCAAAGCTATTCTCTTGTGATGCCGAAGCTCTGGGCTGAAATCCAGGGAGAGGAACACATCTGGGACAATCTGGGTCCCCTCGGGATCCAGCCAGCGGCTGAAGGAGTCGTCCCTGCAGGGGATGTAAGATGCCTTGAGCTTGGGGTTTAGGGTTTCGGGCTTTTTGGTTTAAAGAAGTACGGCTCGGGCCCCAAATCCTTTCAGACTTGGAGTTGACGGCCTTTTACGAAATTTCTGCAGCAACGGGCTGTGGACCTTGCACAGCTTGAAGGCCAGAGGCTGTCATGATACTGTACTATACTGTACCATACCTTGCCATGCCACCATGCCATGCGATGCTATAACATACCGCATCGCACCAGACCATACCCATACCCATACCCCTACCCATGCCCATAACCCATAACCCCTAATAACCCATAACCGTGCCCATACCCATACCCATAATACCCATACCCATACCCATACCATACCCATACCATACCCATACCATACCCATACCATACCCATACACATACCATGCCATACTAAACCATGCTACGCTATACCATTCTCTAGTCTGCTATGAGGTGCCTGCCTAATCTTCCGGAAGACCTCGTCGACCTCGGTCGGGTCTTTCCTGAGCTCTCCAGACATACCCCGCTGGGGTCTAGACTGTCACGCTGCGGTTTAGGGTTCAGGGAGGGATCAGGGAGGGTTCAGGGCTTAAGGTTTAAGGTTGCCGGTTTAGGGTTTAGGGTTCAGGAGCTCGGGCACCGCAAGGCAGCAAGAACCTTGTCTGCGCTTCGAGGGTTTGGGGCTTCAGCGGGCCCAGGGATTCGCCGTCACCGCCCGAAAGCAGGCGCCGGAGTCAGTCGAGCTTCACTGACACGCTGAGGTCGATGATCCGGTGGCCTTCAGGGCCCTACTGCGGCAATGAGTTGCTTCAGGAAGCCAGGATCTCTCTCATGCTTCAGTCCAACTCTGGAGTAGCTCAATGGTGTACATGTGAAACACGGGCCGGGATGATTGAAGCAGGGCCTGAGTGTGAAGCGCTTGCATCGGCTGCTCAATTCTTCCGAAAGCTTCAGAACGACGATAGCAGGCTTACTCCGAGCCTGTGGGTCCGTTAAGAAGAATTCGTGTGCTCGGCTCTGCTTGCAGTTTAAGGGCCCAGATTTCGGCCTGTCCGGGGCAAAAGTAAGCCTTACAGGCGGCATTTGACAAAGACTGCTTGATTGGAGAAAGGGAGTCTGACGGCCCATGGACGTCGCTCCAAGCTTATGCTCTAGGGATTATTAAGGTTTACTGCTTCCGCCTTAAAGTCTTTACGCTTAGGCTTCGAGATTAGGGCTCTTTACGTCTGATCCCAACCAAGCTGTCTCTCCCTTTCTTTGTTGGGTCAGAAGGATGCAACCCTAAACCCTAAACCCCATCCCCTGCGTCAGAGCGCCCGGATCTGTTGAGGAGCACCAAAACATCTCTCCGCGGGTTCAGACAGGGCCCGAAGGTGATGGCGAGTGTAGCAAATAGTATAGTTATCGTTTGGCACCCGAAGGAATGATGTGGAGACTTGTTCAGGCCTCTATGTTCTGCATTGCCTGCTTCCTCTTCTGCTGGAGCTTTCAGGGGGCTTGCAAAGCCTTCAGTTTCCCCAACTCTCACTCTCAAAGCAATCGTCTTCAAACTGTAGTAAGGGTTTAGGGCCTTAGAGGACCAATCCGAAGGTCCGAAACCCCAAACCTCTGTGCTGGATGACGGGCCCCAAGTGGCCATGCTGCCTGCGAGTAGACCTGCTGCACTGGCTTTGCCCTTGTGCCGCACATAGGAAACCTGCAGCCAAAGCTCGAGTGCACCAAGCCAGTGGAGATTTACTGGGTTTGGGATGTAGGGCCCAAAAAGGAGCCTTAATAGTTAGAAAAACGTTTTGTGACCCCGATGTTAGGCTGTGAGGTCAGACGTGCCACGGGAGCATCCTAAACTCCGGCTGCAAACTATGAAATAATGGTCCCATTACTACACATACTAGTTCGCATCCGGGTCTGCTTGGTGAAAGAAAGTGTGACAGCAGGCAAGTGGGATGCCATTGCTGTTCGTACAATTTAGATTACAAACCCTTGACGGCAGCACCACTTACATGGAATTAATCCCCGACCTTTCATTATCATTACCGGGGTCCTCAGAAACAAGAACCAGGCTACATGAGCCCAAACAGAACACGAGCACCGAAACTTGTATTTGCATTGCTGAACACGTCGCTTGTAGGGTTTGACATTTTTGACGCTCACACTCAGACGACTCCAGGCAACGTCTGCAAACAAACAACACTAACAACAACTCGTCAACTCATCTGAAGAGGGTTTGAGTTTTGAGGCTTTGGGGTTTAACTGTTTAACTCCGTCCCTGGCCCTAAAAAAGCCGACCGCCAAACGGACCATAGCAGACCTGCGGTTTCGACATTGGGGTTCATTTCGCAAGTCGGGGCTCAGCAATGCATGGCCTAGATGCAGCAGCTGTCGCCAAACAAACACCATGATGCAACAGTTTCCTGTGCCGTTGTGCCATGTTCTGCTACTGTGCTGCGGAGAAAGGTCGTCGGCTCCAAAAGCTTGGTATCTCTTTAAAGCCTGGTTGTATGCTTTTCAAGGCTGGTTTATCGGATGTAGGCTTTACCCTGCTGTGGATTTCGCTGCGGTGTCTCCTTTTCTCATGGTAGCCGGGTAATATACAATAATACAAATGATATACTACAACATATCATAAACACCCATCATTTAATGTTATATTTGCTATAACATACTGCTATAATACATAATACATTATAAACACCCAGCTGCCTCCCAAAAGCTTTGTCGTGCCGTCCGGACTCGGATCAGGTTCAAGTCTCGTACAGCCTGGCACCAAGCATGGGTTTGCGATTCAGAGGCTTGCCACATGCAACTGACACCAAAAAATATCGAAAAATATGTCAGATACAGCAGACTTGTCGAGCGGTTGTTGCTTGCTACCAGCAATGATAGCCATACTCGTCATGCCAACCACCATCAGCACTGTTTCTGCTTCTGCTTTCACGACCACTCATGTCAACGAAGCGTAGGCTTCGCAACATGATCCCTTTGTGCTGAATCATTGCTGCCTTTTTGCGATGCTTGGGTTTTGTGTTTTTGGTTTAAGGTTTCGGAGCTGATGAGCGAGGATGCCGTACCGTCACATGCCAATGCATCAGGCTAACTTCATCCCAAAGTCCCGGAACAAGTCGTAAAGTTTTTTACCACAACCCTTCCCACCCTCACCCGAGTCCATGTGTGAACGAAACGTGAATTCCTGAAGCGCGCCTCCTTCATGGTGGTGTAGTGCAAATCTTTCGGCTTGATGTACCGACCATGCCACCGCTCTCGCACCTGCTCGTCGTCCAAGAACGAAGTGGAAGAAAGAATTTGTTGTCGCAGCCAGTCGGGTAAAGCTGCCCATGCTCGTGGACTTCTCACCCTGTCTGCCAGCATCTCACTGCACTTCCAGACCCTGAAGCCGATCCAAGTTTGTTTGCTACGCAGGTTTTTCGAGCTGGGTTTTTCCAGATGTGTTTCCACATGATCGAACCATCATGGCCTTGTTAGCTCGTCCTCGTGCTCCTGCTGCATCTTCCTACCGCTGCCACTCCCCTACGACTACATGACTATTACGACCACCACCACCACCACCACGACTACCAATATCAATAATAATACTCTTGCTGACCTTACACCCCAACCCCGAAGTCCTAATATCGGGGCCTAAATAGTTAGACAAAAGTTTCGGGGTATACTATGCTACAGTAATAATTAAATGGAATAACATTGTTTAACATTGGTATTTATTCAGGCTTCTATACTACACCCGCAACCTCCCCTGCCCGCCGTGAACTCGTTGTTGCGCTCGACAAGGTGACCTCCCCAAGGCATGGGCTCCCTGCCCCTGCAACTTTCAATCATCACCCAAAGACTCAAAAAAGCCCCTAATTATGGATTAGTTATACTACAGCTTTTGGTTGAAGGTACTTGGGGTTTCGGCGCTCACACTCCAGAGTCTAAGGTTTAAGGCCTTTTGGATTCCTATTTCGCAAGGACGAACCCACGTGGCAGGGTTGATGAGCAAGGAAAGCTTTGGAATCTTTCTTCAAAGAAAGGAGCCCACTGCATCAAGCAGCAAAAAAGTTTTGCTCACGGTCTTAGCACAACCGGAAATCAACTCAAGCGACTGTCAGGTTATCTCTTCGGAGCACCAGCACAAGCTTGAAGTACGAGTTACAAATTGTGTGCACTCAGCTCTTCGCATTCTCACCACATTCCAGGAGGCGTCAGCGCCGAGTTCGTGGTTGGCGAGCCCGATATTTTCCCGGAAGTGCCCACGGAAACGTTCGAAATGTCACTCAGCCAGCACCGCCACCTCCAGGCGGGTGCCCCAGGTGCAGGGCTGGGCCATGTGGCTGCAGCAGGCGTCGAAGCGTGGAGGTGGGCTGGCCAAGAAGAACGCCAGGTGCTGGGTGACCCTCTCCACCCAGATTTGACCCACTTCAAATTTGAGATCTTGTCGGAAAACACCAACTTCAAAGCTAGGGTCCTACTGTTCTTGCAATGCCTTCCACCAAACAATCTCGAAGAAATCCATGAACTCCATGGTCTGCATATGTCCAGCAACTTTCTCGGCTTCGAGCCGGACTTTGGAACTTGCCCCATCCCGAGCTCGTGGACTACCCAGCAACATCCGGGATTCAATCCAGGGCGTAGGGGGCATCTCGAGTCTTGGCGATTCGAAGAAGCTCATGAAGTTGGCAACAAAGCCAATGAAACCGTTCGCCTGCTCGGCAAACGTAGCGACAGCCTCCGGGCGCATGGCTGTGGTACGTAGATGGCTCGCCACCGGTCCGGCTAAGTTTGAAAGAAACGAGGCAGGCCACCTCTGTGATGGGACTTCTGATTGCCGTCCGCTGATGGAAGCGCAAGCTGCGGGTATACCCAAGCAAGCCTTTCGGCGGAGGTCTCGTGGGTTCATCCGAAATTTTAAGAGATATTCTTTATGAGTTCATCCCCGAACATGTGCTCCAAATAAGCCAAACCCTAAGAAACGTATCAAAAAGGCAATCTGCAAAGACAAGGAAGGCGTGACAAGAAATGTAAGCCAGAAAAGCAGCTCGAAAATAACGGGACGCGAAAGGCACAAAAAAGGCAAAGGCTCGGGGCGTGGATCCCAGTTGGCTGGCTGTGGAAGCACTCTTTCGAATCACTCGCACCTTCAGTGGATTGTGTGTAGCCTCATCAGTCGCACATTCATGTTCTCGCAGGGCGCGACTTTCGCCTTGCTTCTGCTCTCAAAAACAAAGTGCAAGAAACGCACCGCTCCAGCTGCAAAACGCGCCCGGAAGGTGACACAAAAGTGCCCGAAAACGTGCTTTGACCCTGTGACACCCGCCCGTTCTTGGTCCCAGCCCGCCCCGGTCCCTTTGACCCCGGCCCTGGCCAGTCAGGCCCCACCCCCCCACCTCCCCCGACCAGCCAGAAAGTCACCTGGGTGGTTGTCAAAATTAGGATCCCTTTTTGGGTCCTTATTATAATACGGCACCTATTATTTAGGGTACCCCAAAAGGGACCATAATTTTGACAACTACCCACCGTAGGCCAACGATCAGCAGAACGACCTGTCAGCGCCAATCACATCGAGTTTTTTCTGCCTGTTGGGTTTATCGTCGGGCTTAATTCGGGTTGTTTTTTTAACGTTTCCGGCGAAGCTACATTTGGCTTGTTTTGCCTTGGTTTTTGACGTGGTACTACGAATCGCTGTTTCCAGATGGCTTTTTGCTGCATTTTTCAAGGTTTGCAACAGACACTGGGACTAGCTACTACGAGCGACTTAAGGATATTCCTTAATTACGGGGTTTTGGAGTCTCCGAGCAAAACTGGCAACACAACACAACACCTTGAGTCATAAGTAATGTAGGAACCTGATTAAGAAACCCTGGCCCTGTAACCCCAATATATTAGGGCTCATGTCAAGAACCCTAATTAAAAGCCCAGGGTTTCTTAATCAGGTTCCCTTTTTCAGCATGGGCTTGGATT